>RJWH01003094.1:39879-178258 GCA_004363575.1 Solenodon paradoxus
CTAAGGAAAGTTACAATTCCAGACCTTGAAGCATTCACATATTTAGTATCTTTTGGCCCCAGGTTTCGGGTATGTCTTCTCTAAGGAATTTCTAGTTTCAGGGCCAGAAAGAAACGGGGTTCTTATTTCAGGAAGCGTAACTCAGGCCTATAGCTATTTCTGTCCGGAGCCTGTCATGGCGGTGATCCGGCTCCTACATTGGAAAGTATTAGATGCTGAAATCACACTATTATAAAATTTCATGAAAGAAAAAGAGAAAAAACCTTGGAATTTAAAACAAGGACTTCTATATAGTCCTTAAGCATTAACCTACTTATTAAAAAAAAATGAAAAAGAGAAACAACTAAAAGTGAAAGTACTAGCCAAATGATTATCTGATAGGAAAAAGAATTCTATCTCAAGGGACATATATTGATATTGTTATGAAACTTGAAATCTTCTGAAATTCCTTACTGATAATGCAGTATCAGAGCTTAAAGAATTTAAGCTTCTATGATAGTTCATCTTTTCATACTAGTTCTTGACTGAAGACAGTAATTAGTACTGATATGCTTATTGTCTAACTGATTCATAACACTTTGGTTTAAACATGAAAATCTAAAATTTAACCAATATCTTTTCCCAAAAGAACTAAAAATGTTCTCTAAGCATTGAAATCTATGCCTATATGTGATTTTAATTTTGCTTCACTATTCAATTTGACATCACTACTCAAGTTTTTTTTTTTTGGTTAAAAAAATCAAATTGTACTACCAGTTTTGTCGTTATCGTGTCCTCAAAAAGATGACAGTGAATCATTTTGAAATTTTAATTACATCATTGTTAGGCAGAAGCAGTACTATTCCTTCCATACTCTCCCCTCAAAACATCCAGATATGTGCTCATGAGTGTGAATGTGGAAAAAGTTGTGCAGTGTTTCGAAGTGTTAAATCTGAGCTGAGGGAAAATTAGTCCTTTTGCATGTAGTGAAAAACTAGGGAATCATTTTATTGTCAAGACCCAGTAGTCACCAGATGCTTAGCATTCCAAGTATTTTTGGGGACAAATCATTCAATGACTCCTTTGACACCCAAAGTATGCCAATAATTCAGTGTAGTAGTTGGATGCAAATTTTATACAATAAGGTATGGAAAGCAAACTGTAATTGGGAGGGCTGAGTGAATGGTGCTCTATCCTTTGACAGAGCCCATTGTCGAACCCCAGCCTGAACCTCCGACCCTTTACTTTGCAGGGATACAATAGCCTTTGATATAAGATGGTGGGAAAAGGACTTTAGAGACTCATTTCACATTCAGTTGCAATTCATCAGTTCAGCGAGGACTTTTAACAGCTTTAATGACTACAGCAATTGATGGTTAAATCAATTGGTGCCGGTGACAGCATGGCTGGCCTCTAGACTGTAACAATCCAAGATTGCACCAGGCAGAAAAGACTCTGTTATTCAGATGTGCAAGGTTCCTACTCAACTCAGTGAGAACAACAGGGAGACAGTCTCTCCCAGGGCAGGCCCAGGAGAACACACATTCATGCCATTTGGCTACACAATGCCAGGGCGTCTTTGTAAAGCGGTGCAGATGATTTTTTTTTTTTTTAAGTATTGTTGCAAGTAAAAATATACAGTAGAAGACAAGGATTTCTAATATTTGACCATATCCTAAGAGAAAGTAGCAAACCAGAAAGAATTCAACCTTTGTTTCCTTGATCAAAATGGGTGGTCCTATTCTTGCCACTAGAAATCCTTCCTCCATGGAAAAAAAAAAAAGACAGAAAGCAAAGAAAATCAACAGCAGAGATTATGACAGAGGAGGTTTATGTTTAGAAAAAAAAAGGTAAAATTGGAATATCTAAAACGACACTGCATTCTGTGTCAAAAGGAGGAAATATTGCTCCCTCTTCTGTTTATCAGAGGAAATTTTTTTCTAACTAAGAAGACATAGTTTTATGTTATTAAACATAAATATTTATAATGGAAAAAAATGACAGTGTCAGCAAGATAAGACAGCCAGTATGTGTTAAGTGATTTATTTATAAGAAAAAATTTTAATAAATGATTGCTGAACCTACTTTTTCATGTTTGAGAAACTTACAGCAAATGTGACATTTAAAAGGTGGGGGGAGGGACAAAATCATTTCACCAACAAAACTTTTTGTGCCAGCATAATGGGTATTAGAATGACTAATTTAACCTTGCACAATATTTCATAAGTTTGCATAAAATGTAATACAATCTTACTATAAATTCAAATACTAGAATACCTCTGCATTACGTAAATATCCAAATATAAGGGACTGGAATAGCCTAAAGTTCACAAGTGTACTTTGATGGACTTCTGAGACCAGAGAGCTAATTTAAGTAACTGTTTAGTTATTTCTTAAGAGGCAATATACTACAATTTTTGCAAAACAGACAAAGGAAAGAAATAATGTGTCCACAGTATTAAATTCAGAACTGAATGAAACTGACAACAAGAATGAAATCTCTGTGATCCTGAGTTATGTTTTATGCTTTATTAAAACTGACACTATTTTTCGAAACCGAAGGTGAAGAAAAAGGGAAAAGGTGTCTCTTTTAGAACATGGATAGACCCATGGGAAGCAGATTAAACAAAACATGCAGCTATAGCGCTATGGAAAAAAAATGTAAACAACATTTTCCACCATTTGTCTAAACATTGAAAGAATACTGAGGTTGTGTAGAGGAGGTCTTGGCTCTGAGTCCAGAAGCTCTACTTGGTAACTGGGGAAGGGGAAGAAAAGGAGGCGAGTTTCCATGGCAACACTGGTGCTCTGAGCAAATGGAACAGGCATGCATCTTCCCCAGGGAGGCAGGGAGCAGGCAGAGTGGAGATGGAGGGGGATGGGTACAGGCAGCTTCTAAAAAGCCCACTTTGCTGAATAAGTGTTTTATGTAAACTGTGATGCGACTCACATCAAGGGATATTATTCTGAGAAATCTGACATCCTCTTGTACTATATCAGTGATTAAAGATCCCTTTACATGGGAATACATATTTACAATATACAATTTCCAGTTTGGATATATAAAGATATGGAATTTATCCTGACATGAACATTTCTTCTGTCTTCATAATAAAATAATGTGAGATGACTAGAAAAGAAATTTGCATGTACTTTTATTTATCATTGCAACTAGGAGGCAAGTTCATAGGGAACAAACCTTTTCTTTCCTTCTCTCAGCCTTTAGAGGAAGATTGATGTGATTTCTCACGTTTTTGACGATAGGACTCTAATTCTGAATCCTCACAACAGTATTTCAAATGTCACAAAGCATTATGTTACCCCTAAGGAAAAAGACTAGAACACCTAACCTATTTATCTGATTGCAGTGATCATTATTAATATTTTATCTTATTATAAATGCTCCTATATAAAGATCAAAACAATATTGGCAACAAGAAGAGGTGACAGATGGCAGGCTAACTCTCCTCAATGCTCTGGAAACAAGCACATTACCAACGAAGCAATGTCCTTCCATTAGAGATCAGATTATATTTCAAATTAGCTTTGAGTAGAAGTGTCCAGATAAAATACTAGTTCTATTGCTGCACAGAGGTTAAATTTTTTATCATGACCTCGTAGTTTTATTAATAAAAATCTGCATCAGAATATACACTGGCGGTGGGCCCAGATGCCAGGACAGCAGGTGGGTCATGGACCATGTAAAACTCAAGGATGGGAGGAACGAAAAATAAACCAATACATGGAAGTGCTTCCTTCACCTCTCCCTTCCTTCCTTCCTTACTTCCTTCCTTCTTTCCTTAAAAATTCTTCTTCTTCCTCTCCCTTCTTTCCTCTCTAAAAAAAAAAAAGAAAACTCACTTTACCTACAAACTCTGAGAGCAATGGCAATGTCTGTGTTTTCACATAATATTTTCAAGACCCCCAGACTCCTCACCCAGAAGATGCCTGATGCATCTTGCTTAACTATTGGAAGAATAAGGTGAACCATTTTTCAAATTTGCCAGACAACTAGTAAACACACAGGAAAGAAACAGGACTTTTATTTATCTTCTTCAATATAATAAGCACCATGAACATTATTTTATTTAATACTCACCAATATTCACCAGTAAATATACTTATTATCATCCCATTTTACAGCTTAGAAAAGAGATCCCAGGAAGTTTAAGTTACTATCCAAAATTCATATCACTGAAAAAGATGAGACTCAAATCCAACCATATCTAAGTATGCTACTCACAGTCTTTCAACTTTTCCATACTGCTTACTTTATACCTGATAGCACTGCCACTTCCACTTTCATCTAATAGAAGACCTAGAATACAAAGAATTCACTTGCCTTACTCATGAGTCCTTGGAACTCTTCTAAAAGCCTAGGGAGCGATACATACCTCAGAGCTCTCATCAGCCCTGGTCCTTAGAAGTCAGTGGAGGCCAGAACCTAAAATTCAAATTTGAATTCACTAAGACTGTCTTCATACACTCCTATATTACTGAAATTAAAGCTCTAAGTGGTAAAAATATCTATGGTCCCAAATTCCAATGGAATCTTGGTAGAGTTCACACTTTTTGTATCCATTGTTCTGCTTTCCAAGTTCTCTGATTAAGTCTCCACCAAGACTGAGCCTTTTTAGACGATCTCCCTTCCCTTTCTCATTTACCTATACTGACTAGTCCATAAAAATAAATCATCATGAATCTGATGAAACCCTGATTTCATTATAAATATAATTCACTATTAATTTAGACTCTTCCATTACACCTCTTTTTCCTGAAATAGAAGCTATTTTCCCTATAGTTCCAGGATTATAATGTTCCCAAATTCCCACTAACAGTTTCAGACTATTAATATTTTACCCTTGTTTAGTAAATAAGATGAACCTTTATTTATGTGCCTGTTACTAGAATCAGATAATAACATGACAGGCATTGTCTGAGGACATTGCTTAATTTTTCATAAAAGTCACTCCAACTCTATAAAGTAGTGATTTTATCTCTAGATAGTAACACTTGAAAGTTACTAACAAGTTAAATAACTGATTTAGTTTTGAAGTGGTGTGGGAATTGAACCCCTAATCAGGTTCTTTTCATAGCTTCATAGCTCCTCTCTATCTGGTTAAGCCAACCTCTTCCTACCCTCAGGTCTTCCATCCACCAATCTTCATATAATTCCCAGTAACTAGGAGTCACTGATTTTCAGCAAGAGTCACTGAAATTTCTTAATATTGATTCATAAGTTTTCCTCTTTCTTACCTTTTTCCCTCTTTCTTAACACATTGGGGCATGCCAATGTCCATCTTGAGTCTCTTAGTATGTCACCAACTCCAGTCATTTTTTCCTATTTTTCAGAAGCCCAGCCTAAGGAGTATATGCCAACCAGTTTCTCAAAATGGTGATCATCAATGATGTCAGCACACAGGTGGCACTTTAAAAAGCAAAAGACAAGACAAAATACTTTCATTTTCAAAATAATTTCATTTTGCCAAGATTATTTATTTAATCCATAAATATTCATTATGTATCAATGAATTGGCAGACAATATTGTAGGCACTGAAGGTGAACAAGACAGACAAAATCCTGTTTGCATTCAGCTCATGATCTTAAGGATACTGGAAGCAAAATCTAGAAAAGACCAAAAAAGAAAGAAGTAACACAATACTGAATCATCAAATATAATACTCACTTATTCAGTAAATATTTCTTGACTTCCTCCTCTGTGTTTGTCACCATTGTCCAGGATGGAAACGGCGCTAATCATAAAATGCTGAAGTCAGAGAAATATTCACTCTGGGAAAAATAATGATACAAAAGTTATAGGATCTTATCGTTAGAGCAGAAAAGATTTTAGTCAGTTTTTCCATCATCATGGCTTCAAAATATTTCAAGAGCTTGTTCTTTATCCTTTCCAAGGTACCTGATATAAAAACATACAGGTATTTATGTGGGCATCTATTCTTTTCTCTGTGTATAGGGTCTTTGCTCACGTATTCAACTAAGAACTTGGAAACAAAAGCTTGGCCAGGAAGTTGCGTAAGTCTAAAATTTCATCTCCACTAACCAAGGTGTTTATTTCCTGTCAGTTTTCTCCAGAATATTACATTCCCTTATTCTGTTGGAGGTAATATACAAACCAATAAAAAAAAAAAAAAAAAACATGATGTGAGAGAGAGAGAGAGATGAGAGTTAAGTTTGAGATCTGGAAGAAGAGAATAAATATGGTGAAACAAGAAGACCCTTTGGAAAGAGAAGCCTTGAGAGTGAAACAATGGAAAGACAAGAAATCCATTACTTTCTTAGTATCACCACTTGCTTAAGGGGTGCATATGTGCCACTGCTGAAACAGTTAATAGATTATCTCTAACTTTCAGGTTTAGAATCGTTGAAGCTAATTGTTTTGGAAAATATCTATTTATTTTAGTTTGCATTTGTTATCACCTTATATTTCAGAGGAAAAAATAAATTAATGGCTCAAAAGTTGTTTATTGGAGCCTAAAAGTGATAAAAAGTCTCAACACATTACCACAACCAGGGAATCAAAGTCCATTATAATGGCTGATGTGACCCTGTACATGCAAGACAGGTGAATCGGCACATGTAATCATTTCACATAAATGGAGGATGATAAAATGAGAATAGGCTGCATAATGATGTGTATCTGAAAATTCAATTTTACTGAACCAGTGATCAATTAGTCTCAGTGCATTTTCTGTTGAAAGTATATCGAATTATGATATAAAGCCATAAAAGCTTTTACATTGTTTTTGAAAAGCAGTGACCTCTCTGCTAAACCAATTGAGCTTTTCCAGAAAAAAGAAGCAAATAATGGTTTCCAGTGTAGTATTAACGAATTTCCTTGCCAGAGGCTAAGAAAACAAAATGAAACAACTGAGGCGACATTTGAAGTCATATGCCTCAAAGCACAAACAGGAATAAGGACATATGATTACTGAGCAGTTCATAAGGCAATCAGCACAGCTAATGTGAAGGGTGTGTGTGTGGGGTCGGGGGTGTGAAAGAAAACAAAGTTGCACACAAAATACACTAGTGTATTTTGCATATCAATGGAGTGTCATTTAGAAGAACAATTGTGGTTATGTTTGTGTGCTGATATTTTGTTTGTAGCGCCATAAATGTCACTAGTATAGAGAGGTCTTTGTACATGTGTGGTGTGTGCATGAGGGAAAAGGGCTAGGTGACTATTTGTTGTTTATCACTGAAAATCTGCACTCATGGAAATGTGATTTTTTTTGTTGGTAGATAGTAATCACTGTGAAAACCAGACAGAGACTGGCAAAGTTCATTTAGAGCAATGCTAACATATTTCAATAGGCATGTCGCTACACAAATAGAACTAATTGCACCTGCATACCAAA
This sequence comes from Solenodon paradoxus, assembly GCA_004363575.1. Lineage (NCBI taxonomy): Eukaryota > Metazoa > Chordata > Mammalia > Eulipotyphla > Solenodontidae > Solenodon > Solenodon paradoxus. The sequence goes on from RJWH01003094.1 coordinate 47,236, forward strand.
CAAAAAAGTCTTCATTTACAGAGAGCTGTTGCTAATGAATACTATTTTTCCCAATGTTGATTTTGTATTGAAGAAAACATGAAGCTTTGTGAATATAACTAGTTGGGATCACTAGGTATATGAATTTTCTAAACTCTAGGAAGAAATAGGGAAGAAACTTTATGGAAGCTCATTGATATTGGAAGAAAATACATATCTATTTTTGACTAAGCAATGAATTTTTATTTTTCTAATTAAAATTTTTTGAAGGAATACTGCAATATGTAATTATATAAGTTTAAAACATGCATATTATAAGTCAACAAACAAACATCTATATAAGCATTATATAATACATTAAGTTCACCATCAACGGTTCAGTTCTATCCTTCACCATATAATTGAACACTTTTACCCAGCTTGCTCCCACTTCCCTTCTAATAATCACTAATTTGTACCTTAAAGTGTAATTTTGTTTGATTCGGTTCATTTGCTTGTTTGGTTTTTCTATACACACATATGAGTGAAACCCTGTGATATTTGACTTCTGAATTATTTTGCCAAGCATAATTCCCTCCAGGCTCACCCATCTTGTTCCAAATGACAGGATTCCATCTTTTTGTGGCTGTGTAGTATTCCACTGTGTAAAGATTTCACCTCTTTTTTATACACTTATCTATGGGCACTTAGGTTACTTCTAGCTCTTGGCTATTTAAAATAATACTGCAATAAACATATATATATATATATATATATATATATATATATCTTCAGAATAGTGCTTTTTAGGTAAATACCCCAAAGCAGGTCATATAGTGTTTCCATTCTCAATTTTATTAAGAATTTCCAGACTACCTACCATAATTGTTACAACAATTAACATTCTCACTAACAGTACATAAATTTTCCTAATCTCTGCACCCTCAGCACCACTTGTGATTAATGCTGCAACCAACATGCTGTGCAAATATATATACTGAGATACTGCTTTCAGTTCTCTTGGCTGTATACCCAGAAGTGAGAATACTGCATCATATTTTAATTCTATTTTCAGTCTTATGAGGAAATCCCATACTGTATTTGATAGCTGCTGCACCTTTTTATGCTTCCACCAACAGTGAAAAAGAGCTTCGTTTTCTCCACATCGTTGCCAAAATGTTATTTGCTGAATTTTTGTTGTTGTTTTATAGCAGCCACGCTGATGTACGTGATGTGACACTTCTTTTTGGTTTTGACTTCCATTTGCCTAATGATTAGTGATGTTGAGCATCTTTCTTTATGCATGTTGACCATGTATGCATTTTGCTTGGAGAAATAACCACTCAAGTCTTTTGTTCATTTTTTAATAGGATTATCTCATTTTCATTGAGTTGTAGGTATTCTTTGCATATTCTAGATTAGATTTTAACTCCTTATCACGTTTAAAATTTGCAAATATATTCTCCTATGCCAAAGGTTGAATGTTTCCTTTGACGTAAAGTTTTGAAGTTCGAGGTAGTGCCACTTAATATCATCAAACCTTTCTCCTACATTTTGTTCTGGTAGTTTTATAGTTTCAGATCTAATTTTTAGGACCTTTATATATTTTGACTTAGTATACATGGTCTAAGGTAATATCTAGCTTTATTCTTTTGCATGTGGCTATCCAGTTTTCCCATCAATGTTTATTGAAGAAATTGACCTTTCTTATTTGTGGCCTTGGTACCATTGCTGACTATCATTTGATTATATATGAGAGGATTCTAATTTTAAATCAAACTCAAATTGTACTAAAATTAAAATATAATTTCCAGCGATAAATGAAACTGAAGAAAGGATTAGAAATCTATTTGCATTATCTCCCTACTTCAACTTTGAATGGGAATGTTTGTTAACAGCTTTGGAAGCAGTTGAAGCAAGAAATCTCTCTAAATTTCTGGACACATATTCAATCTGAGTATACAGCTTTGTCTGACAGCACGCAAATAATTATTTCCATGTTTCATATTCAAGATTGTGAGTTCAATACTAATTCAACAGAGACTAGAGAACTGTTGAATATGACTCCAAATATATGAGTTAAGCTATCTACAACTGAGTTCCATATCAAAGCTTGACAAAAATCTAGGAGAATTTCTGTATATATTAAGCAATAATCATAACTTTGAATAATTATTAAAATATGATTTGCTCTTTATTTTTATACTATAATTTTTATACTTATTTCAAATTACTTGGTCTATTATACCCCACTTATCCATTAAATGATCCAAGACCACGTTTTGAAAAGTGCTGTCTTAATTCTGTAACTACACAACCACTAAAAGTGTCCGCCATTAGAAATATATGCCAGCCACATATGGAATTGCAGCTGTTCTAGTAATCACATAAAAAAGCAGAAAGTGGGTGAAATCAATTTAATAATCTATTTATTTTACTAAACATGATCCAAATGTTATCATTCAAACATGGACTAAATGCTAAAATATCTGAAAATACTGTGATATTTTGACCTTTTTTCATGTTACGTCTTCAAAATCTGGTCCATCTTGCCTAGTTACCACAGACCTCAATTGGGAGGAGCCATACACAACTTATGGCTACTGAATTAGACTGTACCCTCTTTCATAGTAAACTCCTATCAACTCACCTCTTCCAATATTTTTCTCTTCTGAAATCAAAATGTAAACTCCAAAGAGATAATCTCCTTTGATGTTCTGCTTCTCACAGTCCAGAAATTTCCTCTGACCTATGTTAGAAGAGCTCTCTAATATTCTTCACCTGTCATATCATCCCTCGTGGTCAGTGTAGGCATTCACTTTCCTATTTCTTCTCCAGAACCCTAAGCACTGTGTAGAAAGCTTGTAACCATGTCAGCTTGTGCCACCTCACAGCCACCTCTTTCCCTCTCCACCGGTGTAGGTGCATCTTCCTTGTTTCATCGCATTCATTCCTGGGAGTTTCACTTCCAGTCCTTCAACAAACAATCCAAAAATATTCTCTTAGTGTGCCATCCTCTTCCTTCCCCTCTACCTTAGCAGAGAGTCTAGGTCCCTATTTCAGAGAAAACAAAGGTGACCCAATCTGCATAAGGGGGCCCTTGTCTCTTTAAGGATATCCCTTTCCACATTTTTCAGTGGCTTTGTGTGGAAGGGGACAGATGACATCTAAGTTAATTGATATAAGTACTCAAATTCCTAAGGAAACATTATATTATTATTATTATTCTCTTTTTGGTAACAAATACGTGACTGTAAGCAAACGTGACTTCAAACTCCCCACTTTCCATATTTAAAGTCAAGGTGGATGAATTCTGTTGTCTCTTTTAGCACCAGCGTTTGAAACTTCACAGTCCCAGCATAATATCCAGTTCACTTTGAAGAGTTCCACACATCCTGAGGGGAGGAAAATGAGTGTGTGTAAAACCAGTCAGCGTCTGTTCCTTTCTAGCTTCAAGCATGTGCAGAGGCGTCCTGGGGTTGATGCCTGTCTAAATAGAGGCACACGCCCTGCCCTCATCCTGCAAACTGTTCCCCAGGATCCTTGCCAATTGACTTGGGCCAAACAGAGGCACTTACAGAAGATTAAGGGAGGAGGGAGAGCAGCAGAGAACTTTGCCTTCAATTTTATGCCTCAGACAGCATTTACGTGGCTCCAGCTCCCTTCCTGACACCCCCTACCTTAATGTTCCTGGGTCCTAGATCACTGCTAACAACCTTCTGTGTGACTCACTCCTCCTGGGCGCCCTCTTTGTGTAAAACGTTTAGTGATTTTTGCTTCCTCTTTGGCACCTGACTGACTGTCATGATGAGTCTCAGTCAACTATCTTTGAGGCTAGGTGAGGTTTTAAACAGAGTGAAGAAACGAGCCAGGTAACCTATTCCCGCCTCTCTTCAGCTTCAATTATCTAAGTCTTATGCTTCGTTCAATTCAAGTGTTCATTATATCGATTTCATGGCCTGATGCTTAGTTTCAAATTTTTCTCAGAGAAGTGCTAAGTTCTTACAAAGAGCAAAATTTGCAACTAGGAAGCTGGGTGAGTCCAAGGTACCACAGCTGGTCTTAATAGTAAAGCCACAAGGGTGGAATTCATCCACATTGAAATGTCACTGCGCCAGAGCAACTACTTTACGATCCTAGGTCCAGCTTTCTCCCAGCGCATCCTCCCACAGCTAATGGCTTACATGACTTGAAACTCTTCCCCCATTCCTGCAGGCCTTGATGTGTTGGAATGTCGGTTTCCAAGGCTAATATCAACCACGTTCTCTTCCTCTGTGTGCTGCACTGGGGTGGTTCAGAGCCAATGCCTCTGTCAAAGCACAACGCTTTCAAAAAATAAATCTCAAACCCTTTAGAAATCTATATACTAAAGGAGAATTCATTTCTTGCATATCACATTATTTCTCAGAGGTAGTAGTGAGTTTCCTTGCCAGTTCAAATCTCTTAGATATGTCACAATGGTTTTCCCTAAACTCTCCAACCCTGTTGCAGTTAGACATTCTATCATTACATCTATTTGCATTTTCCTTGACTAGCAATTTGCCTAAGTTCCTCTCTAGCTGACAATCAGAAGACTGATTATAGAGTTTCCTACCTAGACTTAGAATTAATAATATTGTATTTTATTATAATACTCCCTATATAACAACTTTCACTGCACAAATAATCTTTAATACTTTTAATGAACATTTATTGCATCAGGCACTTTTCTAAGCCTTTTCTAATTTATTCAATATTCACAACCACACCACAGAGTAGGAAGCTTATTTCCTCTATTGTACAGATGAGGAAACAAAAGTAGTTAGGTCTTAATTAATTTGAAAATTATATAGTTAGCAGATTTTGGAAATGGGATTAAGTTCTAATGCTGTATTTTATATCTGCCATCACTGTCCTTACTGAAATATGTATGCTCATTGGTAAATACCTCCATTGCTATAAATTTTCTTAGTATTTTATTGAGGTAACTTTGTTTTACAAAATAAAACAGATTCATATGTTTGGGTTCTTCGTATGTGCAGTTTTCTCATTCCTCATATACGTGTCAACTGATCTGCCCTCCACCACATCACCAATGTTCTTCACCACGGTCCAGTGGGCCCCAATCAACACAGTTAGAATGGCCATCACACCTAAAGCAACACACAGATTTAATGCAACCCCATTAAACTTCCATAGTTTATGGTGCTGTTGTTTTTTAAGGAAACGTGCAGGCAAGAGTGAAAGTGAGCAGCGGCAAACAGGAAGGAAAAAAGAGGAGGAAGAAGTAGTTTACTTTTATTCACTTATTTATTTAGTTGTTCATTGTGGTTGTTCCCTCTGGGCCTGGGACACAAACGCAGAACCTGGGAATGGATGCGGACTGCACCCAACCACTATTCCATCAGGGTGCATCCGAGTTATATATTTGCCCTAAAATGTTTAATTTAAATTTTAAATAATTTCAGACCTACAGGTATAACATAAATAATTTCCATATTACATTAACCCAGATTCCCACATCACAATGATCAAAATCAGACAATTAACATCATTACAGCACTAACTAGCTAACATAATTTATAAATGTAATTCGGACTTTGCCAGTTGTCACACTAACAGCATTTTTCTGACCCAAGATCCAGTCCCAACCCAAACATCACATTTAGTTGTCGTGTCTCCTTCATTTCTAACAGTTCTTCCACCTTTCTGTTTGTCATTACCTTGACCCTTTGGCCTCTTTATTTTGTCAACTGTCCATTGGCATCCAAAATAACCTGGAAGCATGGGGAGGTTGGACACAAATCAGTTGAAAGTCACTCCAACATCACACAATAACACAGCATGGAAGGACATCTAACCCTACAGCTAATGGGATGCAAGACCTGGCCTCTCAAGAAGAATCCACAGGTTGCATCTTTTCAGTGACAGAGATCTGCACAGCATGCCCTTCCCCCACCAGTGTTGCTTTTCCAGAACACGATTGGTTTATAATGAATTAGAGAAATATTTCATTCTACTGGGTAATCTGTATGAATATGATCTCTCAAGCATTTTCTTCCCTGAGACAATTATGTTGAGAGGCATATGAAGGAATTTAGTGGGGGCTTTCCTGTATATGTTCCTCCTGAGCATTTCCAGCTAATTGGCTCCAGATGAATTCCCTACATGGAGAAAAACTATAAATACCACATTTCTATTATGACATAGGTATGATAGGCAATGTCTCCATGTTTTATATTCAAAGTGAAATGCAATTATTTGCCAGTTTCAAGTTATTGCCTCCTTTTATTCCCTAGATCGTTGAGGCAAAATGTCCAGCAGTTACTGCTTAGTTATTCTCTGTGTCAGCTACAATTATCAAACTCGTATTTTCCTCAGTGGACATTCTAAACACTGAGTGCAACAAGGGAGAATAAAACACCTCTGTCAAATGTTATACACCTCATGTATTAAAAAATACGCATGCTTAAAATTGGTGGGTGTTGGGCAGTGAGGTCTTTCTGACTGTTCAGTAAAAAAGGACTCATTTTCACCACTATGAACATTCTCCTTCAATATTTACTTTTCTCGAGCTTAACCAGGGAAGTTATCATCCATTAATCAATATGCTTAACTCTATACTTTTCCACCTTAATAGGTAAGACCACACTAATACTTTAGAGTATAGATGCTTTCATATTGGTTGTATGACCCTTTTATGCTCTAAATTATCAAGAATTTCAAAGATCTTTAGCTTAAATGAGAGTAGCTATCACTATTTACCATAATTAAAATTGAGACTATTCAAAAGAAATTTGTTTATCATTTTAATTAAGTGTATCAAAATCTATGAATTCATTTAAATAATAATAAATCCATACAAATAACGTCTTTGTAATATTGTGAAAATGGTTCTGACCTCATGGCCACCTAAAAGGGTAGAAGGGGCCCCAAGGGTTTCAAGATCCCTTTTTGAGAACTGACGTGTAATGAACATTTCCTCTTAGATCTCTGATGCATCTCCAGGAGAAATTTAAGTCATGGCAAAGTTTCCAAAGTGATATTTTTAGTAAGTAGAACAAAGGAAATAAATAAGCCACATTCCTCAGACTGAGAAGATAACATAAAAAAATCACCCTAGAAGAGACTGACAGCAACTTTTTATGTTGCTGGGAAGGAATTTTAGGGAGCATGAAAGTTGAAAATAGTGTTTTTTTTATCATTTATTTTGAATCTCAATTCTGTATATAGCATTGTTTTTCTCAGGCCATCAAAAAGTAGGCAGTGACATAAATTAATAAATTTTCAAACAGTCTATGAAGTACTTTCCTGCCTACAAATAACATCTTTCAACATTATTTTTAGCACATACACTTAGAAGATACATGATTTATTGAAAGAGGTAATAGGTTAGGAGCCATAAAAGAACATTCAGAAATAAAAAGGGGGCAAAATGATAAGAAACATGATAAGTTGTCTCAAGAAACCAAGAAATGACGGCATGTTGGATTGTATTCCACCACTTTGAAATCTGTTACCAACATTATGTAAATCACTTTCCTCTTATATTTTCACATACCAGAATCAAATCCTAAAAACTTTTCAATGGCTCAGTTCAAGTACTGCTTTCTGCTGTGACTTCTTATATATTCAAAATTTCAAATTAAAATCATGTAGTTTCAGTATTCTTACAATGAATTCCAATGCGTTGCTATTGTCGTGAATAAAAATTTATCATTGTTAGTCCTTTAGAAACTAAAAGGAAGGCATTATTTAAATGTCTAAGCCACAGAAAAGTAATAAACAAATATTTAATTGCTACCATCACCCTAGCCTAAAACAGTAGACTTGCAGACAGTTCTTAGCTTTGCTTTAAACTGGCTCCTGGCCTAACTATTTTTCGTTAGAGGCTCCAAGAGCGTTTGCAGTAATTTAATATGTTCCTGGAACCTAACACAACTCAGTGGAAATAACTTTAACAAAACAGTCCTTTAGTTGTGGAATTGTCAGAGCTTAATAGAACATTTAATAGTTATTTCTGATATATTTATTCTATAAATCATCTTCTCTGTCCCTACCACTAGCCCCAAGACATTTTTAAAAATGGAGGTGATAAAGTCTACGACTTTACTATTATTTTACAATTGTTGCCCTAAACAAAACAGTTTAAAGATTTCAAGCTGGACTAACAGAGCTAAAACTGCATCACTTCCAATGAATAATAAAAAGAGAAGACATTCATCTTTCTGATAATGCTCTCTCAACCTAATTGGGAATATTCTACTTAGAATTCTGGTTACAAGTGACAGAAACCTATCTCAAATTATCTTCCAAAAATGATTGAGTTAACTGAGTGGTTACTTACTGAATTGAAGAAGAAATTTGGAAATCAAGAGTTTTACAGTTTGGGGGAACTATAATCAAGGCCTCAAAGGCTGAAGTCAGTGTCTCTATCTGCCTTGAGCTCCTTTATCTCTTTCTCCGTGAGACAAATACAGATGTATACCTCTCCTTAGCCTCTCTCTGCCTGTCAGCTCTCTGCCCAACTTTCATCTTTACCAGGAATGTGGACACCAGCTGCTCTGAGGTTCTATCCTTACTACTCCATCAATGTGGAGAAAAGATCTTCCATGCTTCTTGTATCTACTCTTCCACCAAATTGCAGTTAAGAGGTGAGAAATGCTGCTGGGACAAGCATGGGTTATGTGACACCCCACCATCATAATAATTAAGTTGTAGACAAGGAAGAAAAATTTCTCAAGGGAAGACTAAAACCTATCGTAAAGAATCAGGGAGATGTACTTGTCAAAGAAAACAAGAGATATTGATTGCCTAAGACTTTACTTTTCTATTACAAATACTGTCTGAAAATAATTATCATATGTATGTCAGATTTAACCAATCATTCAGTTTTATTTACTTTTGGTTTTGTTATTCTTAATTGAGGTATAATTGATGCATGCACATAATTATTTGACACTTAGATATATTCTGAAATGACCACCATAATAAGTCTACTTAACATCTATCACTACACATAACTTAAAATATTCATTTTCTTACCAGGGAACTCTTTAAGAATGACTCATCCTGGCATGCCCTAGTGGCTTAGGCATTATGCTGGCAACTGGGATGTGGACCATGTAAAGCCCAGGGACCCAGGTTTGAGACCAAGCATGGGGTATGTGGGGGCAGGTGGGTATCAGTGAAAATAAATAAAAGTGCGTCCTCCTCCTCTTTCTTCCTCCATAAAAATGTTTCTTCCTCCTCTCTCTTCCTTCCTCTCTCTCTCTAAAAAAAAAGGCTGTTTCCTTGTCCAACCATTTATCACTAAATGGTCTATGAAGGTCTTGCAATAATTAAGTATATGCCTGGAGTAAAGCACTATGCAATAGAAATAACCTTAACCAAAATGTAGCTTTTAGTTGTGGAATGTCAAATCTTATGAAATATTTAATCATTATTTTTTATATTTTTTTCTTGAAATTACCTCCTGACTGAAGTCTCTCAGGAACTTTGAAATATGCAGTATGATATTATTAGCTAAAGTCACCATGCTTTACATTATATCCCTATAATTTAATAATTTTATTACTGGAATTTTGTAACAATTGCCCAATTCACTCCCAAACCCTTGCCTCTGCCAACTAAGAATTAGTTTTCTGTATCCATGAGACTATTCATTCTTTTTTAAAGATTCCACAAGAGTGGCATAATACAATCCTTGCATCTCTCTGTCTGACTTATTTCACTTAGCATCATGACTGCAATTTCCACCCATGTTGTTGAAATGGCAAGATTTCATTATTTCTTATGTATATAAGAAATAATGTATATGTATGTGACACATTTTCTTTCTACATTTATCAATGGACACTTAGGTTGTTTATGTATCTTTGCTATTGTAAGTAATATTGCAATCAACTAGGTGGTGCAGAAATATTTTCAAGTTAGTGTTTGTTTTCTTTGGAAAAATACCCAGAAGTGGGCTTGCTGGATCATATAATTTTATTTTTAAGCTTGTGTGTAAACTCAATATTGTTTTTCATAGTGTTTACATCAATTTTCATTCCCACCAGTCTTGTACAAGTGTTCCCTTTTCTCTACATCTTCACTAAAAATTGTTATTTTTGATTTGTTAATCATAGCCATTCTTACAGGTGTGAGGTGATATATCATTATAATTTTCATTTGCATTACTCTGATAATTAGCAATGTCAAGCATATTTTCACATAACTGTTAGCCATCTCTGCCTTCTTTAGAAAAATGTCTGTTGATATGCTCTGCCCGTTTTTAGTCAAATTGGTTTCTTTTTCTATGGGTTGTGTACATTTCTATATATTATAGCCATTGATCACTTATCAGATACACAGTTTGCAAATATTTTCTCCCGTTCACATAGAGTGCCTTTTCATTTTGCTAATTATTTCCTTTGCTGTGTGAAAATGTTTAAGTTTTGGTAGTCCCACTAGTTTACTTTTTATTTTGTAACCTTTGCTTTTGGTGTAAAATCCAAAAAAGAATCATGCCTAACACTGATGTTAAGGAGCTTAAAACTGATGCCTTCTTATGGGAGTTTTATAATGTCAAATCTTACATTCAATATTGCTTTAATTCCTTTTCCCCATTTTCTTGACTTCTTTGTCATAAATTAATTGACCATATATGCATTGATTTAATTATAATCTCCCTATTCTGTTCCACAGATCTATATGTTTATTTTAATGCCAATACCACACTGAAATGACTGTTATAGTTTTAAAATATAGCTTGAAATTGAGGCACACGATGTTTCCAACTTTTTTTGTTCTGAAGATTGCTTGGTTATTTACAATATTCTGTGTTCCCATAGACATTTTAGGATTGCTTGTTCTATTTCTAAGAAAAAAATGCCATTTGACTTTGATAGAGATTGAATTCCACTGATAGTGTGGATAGTATGCACATGTTCATGATGTCAATTTTTCCAATAAATTAGCACAAAACCTTTTTTCATTTATTTTGTACTCTTCAAATTTTTGCATCAATGTGTTATAGTTTTCAGTGTACAAGTCATTCATGGTGTATCCTGGCAGAGCAGTGATTAGGTCAATCATCTCAGAAGGAGAAAGCCATATACCTCTACATCTGAGTCCTGGGCCCATGGGAAAAAAACAGTGTGAACAACCAAATAAAACATAAAGAAGCTTCTTTCTTCTTCCCTCCCTTCCTGTCTACTCACCTTCATTCCTACCTGCACCTTTCCTTTGGAAAAAATAGGGAGGGGGCCTTTCACCTCCTTTCATAAATGTATCCCCAGGTATTTTATTCTTATTGATGCAACTTTTTTAGATGCAACACTACCAATTAGATATGTGTTGAGTTGATTGCATGTTGGACCCTCAAAAACAAAACCTCCTGAAACTCTGACAAACATGAGATGTTCTATCTCCTGCTCTATATATGATATTGTTTTGTTTTAAAAATAATTAGCATATTTTCTTTACTGACCATTTTATAACCATTACCCTAGTATAGTTCCTCATAATTCAACTGATTCTGATTTTCCCACACCATTAGACTCAACTCTTTTTATTCAATGTATTAAAACATCACTTTTTTAAAGCAAAGATGCAGGCAGGAATGAAGGTAGCAGGTAGGCAGGCAGGAAAAGAGAATTATTTTATTTATATTTAGTTGTTCACATTGGTTGTATCCCCTGGGACATGGGACTCAGCCCAGAGGTATGTGGGATGATCTCCTTCTGAGGTGACTGACCGAACCACTACTCCACCAGGGCTCTCCCTAAAGCATCACTTTTACACATACTCTAACCTAGTCAAAACCAGCCCCATCAATAGCTCTTTGTAACAAATGTCATAGTTCTTGAATTTATCACATCTTAAAATGCCTTTCATTGACTCACCTGTTTTCAATTCTAAACCCTTCCTATATTATTCTAGTCTTTTATGAAGTATTTCCTATTTAGTCAGCTCTTAGCAATTTACCTCTCCTGCTAGTACATATAATTGATAGCATATTATATAAAACTTTTTTGTTGCAATTCTTGTGTATTAGACTAGCTGCTTTAGAAAAGGTGTTATAGCTTTTCCAATTTGCCTCTACTACTGTAAATCTGTAACTCTTCAAGATCTTATTGATTTTCAGTTTACACTAATCATACATTTTTAGGTTTTATATCTACCTTATATATTTCAGTCATATTGTTCAAAGCACTTATGATACTATTTCAATGAAATACTTTCTAAGCAATGCAATGTCACAGTACACTGTGGATAGCAGAATATAATTCTAGTTCAGAACTTAAAATGCCTCACCTTTTAAATAGCATTTTCATTATCTGATTATTCAGGGCTTTATCATACTAAAATATGTCATAAGAACTTCAACACGAATTTACTGAAGTTGCAAAGTAATATTCAAAAGGGAGATAATTTTAGGAAGAAAGAATGGAAATGCACAAAAGTGGAATATTACTATATAGGCTCAGATTTATATGAGACCTAAGAGTGTGGAGGTAAGTGAGGTAATCACCAAATAAGAAAATATCTCTCAGTTGTGGGGAAAGTTAAGACAGAACATGAAGCCAGAAAAAAAAGGTAAAAAGGATGATAAAGTATCACCCATTCTTCAGCCTCTATGTTGTACCTACTTTGGCCTATGTAGCTTAATGTTTTTCTATTCCTAGAGCACTCTCCCAACTCAGAGTAGTTTCTTAATACTGCACATAAAATAGCATTTAAACACTTGAGTAAATTCAACCACATGGGCTTTATGACTTAAACCTTTAGTATGTGTAATGCTGATAATTGTTGCTATTTAGTGACTAGACACAACCTTACTAGTGCTTGTATGATTTTCCCTATGATATCGATATGTGTATGGTTAATTAGATATGTGTTCAGTATGTTGCATGTTGGATCCTCAAAAACAAAATCTCCTAAAGCTCAGACAAGCACACGAGGTATTCTCTTTCTTCTTTACCAACCACACCAAATCAACCCTACTAATATTCAGGGCAGGCAAAATCATTAACTCTATTTACTTTTTTATACTTATTCTCTGCCATTCAACACAGGAAACAGTTTGACATGAGTTTTTGGTGTTCTCTCTCCCCCCTCTTTTTTTGAACACAGAAAGCATGACACTCCAACTCATGTGGAATTGTCATATGATGTTAATCATGCTATAACATTTATTTCCAGTGCCTGTTCAGGACTTGTCTCCAATAATAATCAATGCTCTGTAGAGCATTTTTTAGATAAAGATGAAAAATCCATTACACTGATTATTTCAAATAGCTCTCACTGCTGTGAATAAATCTGAAAAACAGAAACAGGACATTCTCTCATGAAAAGATCTTTAAAAATGCTCTACTCTGCTGGTTTAGAAAGCTATGTTAATAACGCAATTTGGATTTGTGAACTAGGTAATGTACAGACGTGGTATTGGGAAGAGATCCTTGGTACAACAATATTAACCACATATATATATATATATATATATATATACATATATACACACACATATGCACAGATTCTATTGGCGTACAGTTCTTGTTACAACATGTGATTGCCTTCTTCCAATGAAAGGAAAAAAAAAATTCCTGATACCGGTTGCTAAGACAGCAAATGCAAAGAGTAGATTGAATTCTGTGTCAAGTGAATGAATTTAGTGTCTATAGAAAAAGAAATGGATTTCCTGTCATGCACTGTAAATCCACCGCAGGAAATGAACACATTGTAGACATCTGAGGCTATTTAAAAGCCATTGAAGGTGTGCAAAAGTAGTACAGAGGGTGGGTCAGATTACCTCCTGGGCATAGTCTTTCTTCATCAGTGTGTTTCCATCCATGTCTGAGACAGAATGAAGAGAACTTTCACTATGTATCTGGCAGGTTGTCCTAGCAAGCCCCACAGTGAGGAAGACATTACCATGATTTGTCCTGGGTTTCACGGTTGTTACCATCTGCTGAAAGAAAGCCTTCTTCTCAGGGAATGCTCTTCCAGAGGGCATTTCACAACTTCCTTGACCCTTGACTATTCTCTAGTTCAAGGTCATCCTTTAAGAGGGTCATCCTTTAAGAGGACTCCAGGGCTTACTCCTTGGTTCTCTCCTCTCCCTCACAAAAAGTGTAAAATACTGCACTCTTTTTGTCACTGGTCTGCTAGGCTGGTACTTGGATTAGCCATTTAAGCCATTTTCACGTATATGAAATTATATATATATATTCATATGTATATGAATATAAATTCTGTGTATTATTAAACTGAATAGAAAGAACATGTTGTTTAGGAAGTGCTAACAATTCATGGGTAATTCTTTTTAAGCAATGTTTATTCTTATAGATAATGACAACTACCTAACTAGGATTATTTATTTAGTTAGTAATGATGCTGAGATGGTTTTAATAAGAGTGTTGAAATAGACATGTATATCAGAATATTAACAGTGAAAATGTTTATTCTCATTAATTACTCTGCCTAATGTGAGTAAAGCAACCCCCTTACCTTATAGATCTGATCTATGGAACTCGACTTCTAAGGTTGATTTGGGAGAGAAGACTAAAGGTATAAACTTAGTATCCGTTATATCCAAACACATCACATTGGCCAGAAACTAGTCACAAGGCAATTAGGATTACAAGGATGCCTGGAAAATGTAGGTAAGCATGAACACTTTCTACAACCACAGGTTTCTAATAGACATTTTGGTGGACAGTATTTTCTGTTTTGAAAATTAAAGTTACCATTGCTATTGACTGAAAAACAAAAAATAAATGAGCAAAGTGATATGGCAATAAATATTAAATTAATTTTAAAATTATATAGTAGTGCCAAAATACGTGAAAAATGAACATCCTCTATTGTAGCTACTTTGAGTCTCCTATGTCAACCTTATTTCTTCCCTATAGTTTCTCTATGCCTCCATTTTTTATAAATATGACCATGCAAAAGTGACCACTCTACTTTATTAGGAAATGTTTCCGCATTAGCCAGAATAGTTCTGCAACAAACGAGAAATAAGAGTAATGATAACAGCCCTTCATCATACTTCAGACAAAATTTAAAACTTGCATTGCTAGGAGCCTTTTCTCCACCTTTCACACTTCCTTAGATGTATTCCTCAAAGCCATCTACCTAAAAGTGCTATTATCACAAAACATCCTTCTATCACTTAGCATTCCAGTGACAGCATCCTGATGTCAGTAAAACTATAGCTAAGTGCCTTCTTACTAGATTTACTTCTATTATCTCTAAGGAAAGTTAGTGCAGACCATCAAGTCAAATACTATATTACTTTTTTATATTTATTTAATAATAAGTAAAGAGTAAAGCAAGACAGAAAGCTGAAGTTCTCTCAGTCCACTTCTGGAAAGAAAAGAAAGAGAATTCCCAAGCATAAACTTGACAACTCATTTGGAAACCCAACTTGCCTATTGCTTTGGAAATTAATGGACTACAGATGTTGTTATATTTTGACAACATCTTGTATCCAGATCAAAGACTGTGCCGGGTCCCCGTAGGACAGATGTTTTGTGCAGTCAGTGGAAAATTCAATCAAATAAGCTGTAATTGAAAAAGTAATTAAAGTTCATTCCTTACAGTAAAAATACACTCAGAGAACTTCAATAATTAACAAAAAAAAATTTTCTCTTAACCATCCCATTATATAAAATTAAATTTATAAGAATTTTATCACTATGACAGATGAGGCAACAGATTCTCTTTCAATGCAGAGTTAAGTAAATATTTGCAAAGAAATAATAGAAGTCAAATTAAAATAATCAAGGATGATTCTTATAATAAATACTGGTGTTGATGATATTACGATATTACGGGGCACAGACTATCATCAAACACAACTGAAAGCCAGTTGGACATAAAATAACTTCAAAATAGTTATGTAATTACAAAATTGTACCACTGAGAATATTATATAAGAGATTGAAAATATGGTAGATCTAGCCAGTCTCAATTCAAGCTCAATTTAGAATTGCTCTGAGGGTTGTTGGGGATAATTATTTTTCTCAAAGTTCAGTGAAGCATAACCAAAAATGTATTTTGTAACAGTATAACAAAAGCTAGCAGTTTTACTTACTTCCTAAATACCTAATATGCTACTAAGAACTTTACAACAATTCCAGGAGAAGTTCTGTCCTTTCTCCATTTTGCAAATGAAGATAATGTTAAATTTAGAGAAATAACATTTAAGCATCATACATAAATGAAGAAGTTGTAAGAAGAAACTAGGTGCTACACTCCAGAGGCTACACTTGCAATTACTTTATTTTATTACCTTAGAAAATCAGGAGTCTTGTTTATTTAAACACTATTTTCAGTAGTTATTTGAAGTAAGCACACCATTTTTAAATTTTTTAATTTATTCCTGAATAACTTTAAAATCTTTCTTGAACCCAAGTACATTTTCATCTTGTAGTGATTGCTATGTCCAGAGTTCCTTTTCACAATATTATATATCAACTTACAGGATTCAGAGAAAGTCACATTTTTTAACATGTCCTATATTGATGAATTAAGTATCTTGCTCACATTTTTGTGAATTTAAAAAATTTTAGTTTTATCATCATTTACTCTTATGCAACATTTTAATTCATTTTAGTGAGCCCTATTTTCTTCCCATTGTACAAGCATGTACCCACTTTATCAAGCTATCACTGTTCAAATTATCCTTTTGTGACTCTGCATTTTCTTTTCATTTAATACATAACAAATTGGAATTGAAAAATTTCTTTAACTGAGTATGAAGTAATGTTTTCAGTTTTGTTTCCTTCCTGCTATTGCTCTTTAATCACAATAACACTGAGTTGGGAAATTCAAGAACTAGTCAATTGTTTCTTCCCAAGTGTAATGTGTAATATATTTATGTCCAATTATTGTCTACTTTTTCTAAGCATCTCATATTTACTAACACAAAAGTTTTTAAAAATCAGATACTTTTATTTTACATTTCTAAAATGCACTAATAGCAACTGTTTTTTTAAAATGGAACTACTTTCTTTTGATATAATTGGTTTCTCTTTTAGATTTATTTCTATATAGAATAGTTTAGTAAATACTGGCTTGAGATAACTACTTTCAGTTACATTTTGCTAGAAATGATTTTCCAATATTGAAGGCAATTTAAAAATATAAAAGTGGGGAGGGTACAAGTTAAGAGAAATGGCCTGAAAATGAATTACCAAAACCATTCGTATATAAAAGTCTGCTTCCTAAGTGATGTGTGAACATTAACCCAATGACTATTATTTGGGAAATCAGTAATTAAACAAGTAAAGTAAGTTTCTATACCCCAGATCTCAGTTCCTAAATTATACAAAAATTCATGATGAATTTTCAAGATGAAAACATGTTATGAACTCACATTCCTTTGGTCCCAAGTTACTTCTCTTCATGGAATCACTCTCAGTTCTAATGTTTTCTAGAACACACACTGGGAAATGTCTAGCAGTAAATATTGTAGGCACCATTATTATGGAAGACATATTTTGAGTGGAAGGACTCTGGAGACGCTCTACATGGAAAAGGACGTGACTGATGAGTAATGAAGTTAGAGAGCAGGTCAAATGTAACCCGTGCGATTACTGGAGGCTCCAAACTTCACTAATTGACTTTACTACCTTTCCTCTTGATTTCAGATTTTCATTCCACTATAAACATTTGAAATCAAGACTTTTTCTCACTAATATTTAACTATTTCCGTTTTGTTATATGTTAATGCAGACATAAATATTATGCAAAGATATTACTCCTTCCAAAGTAATTAAGTTATTGAACACAGTGTTCATCGTGTCTAGAACAAAGAGGGAGAGAAATGAACGGTGACGCTCTTTAGATTTAAGTCTCCAACTGGCGCACTGATGGTTCTTTTCCCAAAAGTTGTTATGTTTCCAAAGATTCTTTTAAAAATCTACTGGGAACCAGAAAAGCTGCCAGCTTTAAAAACAAAACAAACAAACAAACAAACAAAAGCATCATTCTCTTACGTATCATGTCAAATTGCTGAACTATATATAATTTGTTGACAGCATGTTTCAAGCAATTGAAAATAAAAACAAAATTTTTATCTACTGGCCATACCATGAAGGAACTAAAGAAGCATAAATTATTGAAGATATTATTTTTTAAATGCTAGGGTTATTACCTAGGGTTATTAGTTTCTTAGGTAATATTACCAGTCCTAACTGCCTTTACTTATTCAGTGAAATCTTGGTTGTTTATTCCATCTTCTTTAAAAATTACTTTTTGGCCAAAAGGAGAGGACATACCCAGATTTAAGATAGGATTTGGAAGTTCTCAGCAGTTCCAGTGAACTGAAATTTGACTTCGCACCTATCAATCTACCATTAAAATAGCACCATTCCTTTGGAAACTAAAGAAGTCTATCTTAGAGTGTGTCTTAATATAAATACAAGTACCTCATGGTAGAAATGATGTCAAAGACAGAAGTCAACTAAGAACAAGACCTTTTGTTCAGAAACAGTGAGAAGACAGGGTAGAAAGGAGAAACAAAGGAAAAGTACAGAAGAGCTTCCCCACGTTTGAAAATGTCTTCCCTGTGAACACTAGAATTTCCAGCTGCAGAACAATTAATGGCAAACAAGACTGTGGGAAAAAGAGACTACTTGGGAAGCAAGGAGTGAAAAACTAAGAAGAAGATTCTCTTTTTTTTTTTTTTTTACTTTATTTTTCATTTGTTAACAATAAACATATCTTCCACAATTAATTATTTTTTATTAATTTTTAAGATCAAGAGAGTAACACTTAAAGCCAGGAAACAAAAATTAAAGAAGAAATGAGACTACAAAGTAGACCCTCCCATGCAGGTCACCCAGAAGTCAGATTCTGGGCTAATTCAGAAACTAAGATGTGATGGACAAGACAGAAAGCACAGCTCTCATTCTTCCCAGAAGAGCTATCTAAAGAAAGATCTCTTTTCTACCTAACTTTACTGTCATCTCCACAGCTTCACAGATGAAATAAAATATGAAAATGAAAGTACATTACACATTTTGTCAGGAATGGAAGACTCAAGCAAATGTCACTGAGTTATAGCATCAGCATTAAAAGCAAAGTGAATATCACAAATCTTCAATAGTACAACATTACGCATCAGTATCATCAATAGGCCTCATATATAATGTGACTATGCCTTAATTTGTTCAAGTGTTATCAGAGGAACACTTAACATGAGGCCATTTACTCCCTTTGGTAATGTACATCTCAAATCTCCAAACTTACTACCATCAGTTTTCTTGATATATAAATGGTGTTAAACAATAAAAATAAATATTATCTTGTTTATTTAGAAAAAAATTGTGTACATACTGAAATAGAAAACAATAGAATACACACTGTCCATGAAACTATCACTCATAATTTTAACATTTATTAGTCTGGCACATTTGGTTATAATCTTTTTTCTACACTAAAGGAAACAAAATATCAAAACTAAATTAATAATTTCCCAGTTTTATTCTCTGTCCCTCTTACCCCCAGAATTCAAAGCTCTAGGCATTTTAAAATACCATGTTACACATATATGCATTCATATATAACAGTTAGTATTATTTTTTTAAAGGATAGCATGGCTAAGTATTTTGGTCTAACTTGGATCTCTAATCAATATTATTTTCCACCTAATTTATTTATGATGATACACAGTTGTGGTCTATTCAATTAGCTGCAGCAAAATATTCATATTTATTTTCAGAGTATTTTTTAAATGTCATTACTTTAAGTAAGGTTTAATACAGTGCCTTATTTTTACTATTTCCTAGATTCCCTTATTTCCTGGGTTTTAGTCTAACACACACAGACACACACACACTCACTCACACAGATCTTGCCGGTCTCTCAAACTCCAAATTCTGTTGATAGAATATTCTGGAAATCAGGTTTCCTTCCCCTCTGTGTACAAAAAAATGAGATGCAAACCGTGGATAGGAAGTACCTGAACTTCTGTCACGACCCCTTAGGGTGCAGTAATTGCAGATAACTCAGAAACATTCTGCAACTAAGTAGGAACATATGAAAATTTAGGAATTCTGGAAAGCAGTGTCAATTTTCCTAGATAGATGCAGTTAAGATGGCAATGGAAACACAATGTACAAGTAGAGTGTGTGAATCACTGATTTAACAGGGCATTTCATGGACAACGCTTTTCAGCTGTGCAAATTGGAAGGCCCACTGAGAAACTGAACTCTCATTATAGTTTGTTGTTGGAGTTAAGATTGCTTCGTATGAAAAAGTACAGCAAGCCCCCTGTCCCTAGTTTTCACATTTCTAGATTTGATTAGTTTTATGTACTTTTCCTTCACTGTCTCACTCATACACTCACATGTACACACAGTCACACACACACATACAAACACACACACTACACAATATATAATCTTCAAAGTCACAACAGACATGAATAATCAAAATAATTTAACAGATTTTTTTTAAGAATAAGATTCAATTTGTCCCACATATTGTGACAAAACTGTTACTTTCATCTTATTCTATGCTTCAGAACTGAATGTCAATAAATTAAAATAATTACATGGTAAAAGAGAAGCTCAAAATTACTTGTATCCCCTCCCCTCAAAAATACCATAATTTAATTTGTTATTATCCAGAGTCAGTTACTGTATTTGTGGAGTTTTATACATGACAGATATTTTAGACTGATCAATTTATGTAAACAAAACTGACCCCTAATGCTTTACAAAAATAATAAAACAATGAAAAGAAACAAGACTGATCGCTATACTCAGGGAATTTAAAGTCTCAGAAGCAAAGTGACAGACATGGAAATAAAAAGTAATATTGACCAGAAATGTTTTAATAGCAAAGAAGGAGAATTTGACCTAGGAAGGGGAAAAAAGGCATATGGAAGTTCAAGACATGTTCTATCCAATATATTCATCACGAAGGGAGGCACTGTGGTAGGAGTCTTAGAATTCTAAAACATTGATGGTTCACCTTACTGACTAACCTTGGGTATGACACATAGCAGGTGCCCATGAAACTGTGTTGATTTATTGTGTAGACTTGAAAACATCACAGTTTTCAGAGTTTGATCGCTCTCCTACAAAAGAAGATAAGAGATAATTCCTCAGGTTCTCATAAGCATAAAATAATATACGTGAAAGCATAAATAGTAAGCCTTAAGGCACTGGAAATATATCATTCTCTGAGGAACTGAAAAATGAGTGACAAACTTTTCAAGCATGGACATCACAATCTGAAGGTAGGTTTTCAATGAAGAACCTATGGTTGGGAATAAGAAACAAAATCTTAGCCCATTGTCCTCTTCCTTTGACATCAGTCACTCCCCAGCCCACCCCTACTCACCTCTTGTAGCTAGGATGTAACTGATCTTACAAACTCGTGACTTCCTTTCCCGTTGACAAGTGGAACTTTTTCAGGAAGATGTGATGCAACTGAGCTTTGTTAAGCTGTGAGGTTATGTGCGACTTTAGTTCCCCATTATAGGCCAGACACCTTGTGAGGAATAATAAAGGATCTGGGAGTATATTATGTGCAATTTTCATGTTCTGTGGTAGCCTTAGGAAGGATGCTCAGGCCGAGAAATAAACACAGCACCATAATGACAGTGATGGAGAGGCAATGAAGAACTTGCTCACACAGTCTGAATCATACCCTTAGAGAGAACATCTGTTATTCAAGAATGGAACATTCTGAGCATTATGACATTGGCCAAACCTTTGTACAAATCCTCAAAACAGGTATTGTCTGAATATAATCTTTCAGAACTATATTTCATGTGCTAATCTTTTTTGATACTCTCATTATCTGGTATTTTAGGGATGCTGTAAAGAGAAGAAATATGATCGAACCAAAAGGGAGATGATGGGAATTAGCTTCAAAAAAATAAAGAAGAAAGAAAGAAAACAGAAATGAGATGGTCCCTATTTTAGCAGGTAAAACAGATTAAGCAAATTTAAGGGAAATATATGATATCTATCCATCTTGACATATTCAAGAGAGATTATTTCCCCATACGTATAACATGCATCCACTACATTTATCATTGCATTTGCCGTTTCCGACACACAGTATCTATTCCTTTCTCCTTTTCCTCATATCTTTCTGTTTTCTGTTTTATCTGCCAAGGCCGATGTGTGTGCAGTGCCAAAAAAGTGGCATGGGTAAGAAATGATTAAGAAGAAAAAGGTGATTTTAAAAATAGAAAGGTTCTTCGGTAGATGATTTTCAAAAAGAGTAAACTCAGTTTCTAATGATATGGAAGTTGTTTGCCTGAGAGAATTTCCCTTCATTTCGCCATCGCTTGGTTTACATTTCTCTGCCTTCTTTCTCTCTCTGTTCTCCTTCGTTTTCAGAAGCAGTTTATTTTTTCTCTTTATTTCCATTTTTCTTTCAACACAGGACACTCTTGATTTAAGGTTGTTTTCTCTCAGCCACACCTCCCCCCACCCCTCCATAGGATCTTCTGTGGGAATTCTACTTGTGGGTGAAAATTCATATGTTCAGATGGAAGCAGAGGAAAACAGTCCCAGATTCCCATCACAATGCAAGTTGGAATCTACATCTTCACGTGAATCACTTTCAAGCAAATGGCATTCTTTAATATGAAAAATAAAATGTTTGGGGTTTTCACTCCCCACCAAAACATCAGCATCAAATGAATCATATACATGACTGATAATACGTCTTTAAAGTAAGTTGCAATAACTGCAATCTACTAGATCATTAAGTCCCAGTTCTAAGAAACAGATTTCAAGTATATAATTTACATTTAGAGACCCCTATTGTAAAGTGAGCCTCCAAATAAAAACAAATGATTGTTTTGAATTCAGTCTAAGCCTAATGTGCTATGTATAAAACATGCAGTTAAAAATTTAATCGCTATATAGTATATTTGAGCTAAAAGCAAACATAGAGCTAATCTGGTTCAGCAACGTACTCACTGGTCTTTATTTCCTTGAAGAAGAAATGTAACTCTTGTTTTATCATAGTATAAAAAATTATTAGAGGGATTGTTTAAATGTGTCATATTGTTTAAAAAGCGAAATGATATCAGCACTAGAGATATCTTTAAGAACTTGAGTGACAAGAGAAAAAAACAAAAATAAATAAATGGGACTGTATCAAACTGGAAAGCTTGTGCCCGGAAAAAGAAACTATCACTAAAACAACAGACACACTATTTAATGGAAGAAGATACTTACATGTCACATATCTGAAAAAGGTTAATATATAAACAACTCATAAAACTCAAGAACAGAAAAACAAGCAATCCAATCAAAAAATGGGCAGATCTGAATAGACATTTCTACAAAGAAAATGTACAGTGGGTACATGAAAACGTGCTCCATATCTCGTTACTAGGGAAAATACAAAACAAAACACCTCACGCTTGTGAGAATGGTTATAATCCAAAAGAATGAAAACAATAAGTGTTGGCAAAGATGCAGAGAAAAGGGAAGTCTTTTACACTCTTGGTGGGATTGCAAATCGGTGCCATCATTATGGAAAGCAATATGACATTACTTTAAAAATTGAGAATGGAAATTCCAAAAGACTCAGTTATCCTACTTCTAAGTATTTACCCAAAAGCACTCATTCTGAGATATATATTCATCTCCATGTTTATTGCAATATTATTTACAATAGTCAAGAAATGGAAACAACTAAGTGCCTTTCGACATATGAATGGACTAAAAAGACACGGTGGATATTACACTGTCATTAAAAGGTCAAATTCTACCAAATTCTACCAGAATAGAACTAGAAGGTATTAGCTTAGTGAACAAAGTCAGGAGAAAGACAAATGCCAGGTGCTCTCACTATATGTAGAATATTAAAAAATAATAATAATAACAGCAAAGGAACAGACAAAAGAGAACAAGAACTCATCCTGGAACAATGATTCAATGAAGTTACCAGAGGGGAAGGCAGTGGAAAGTGGGAGCAAAGGGCAGTAAGGGCCCCATGGGCAGAGGTGAATTGTTAGAAATGTGGTGGTGGGCGTGCCGTGTTTTATATTTGATGAACCAAACCTGCATTACTGATTAAAAAAAAAAAAAAAAAAAACCTAAATTGTTTTCAGCCTATTCATTGACATCATGGTTTCTTTCTTTTTACGATGCTGAGGAATTAAAACTGCCAGAACTGCTTCTTCAAACTTGAGTCTAGAGCAGCAGGACATGTGTTTGTCGCTGAAACAAAGGTATGGACAAGCCAGGTGACAGGTGAAATTCCCAGACACTACAGCTAAGTGTGATGTTTGTTCTCAGTTATTTGTTTCTAACTCAGAGTATATTTCAAATAATATCTACCTGAAAAGTCTCCTATCCAAAGAAATTATCTAAGTTTTAGAACTCAAAAGTCAGAAGTTTGTTCTCTTTCCTCTAACCTTAGAGATGAAGGATATATGACAAAGACTGAGTTAAGGGCTTCTCAGCCTCAATCGCTAAGGACAGTTTTTTTCTACTGCCTCCTGAATTAAGTATGCCTGTGGATGTCCAAAAATTCAACTAAACAGCAACACAAAACATTTATGTATAAATTTCTCAGTTCTGAAAAGTCACTCTTTTGCTCACTAAATGAGCACTGAATATCTTAAAATGGGCACATATGTGTATGCCCTGTCTTATGATCATGTAAGGCATAGCAAAGGAAATCATATTGATAGCTAACTAGATAGATGTAACGTGTTATCAGCCATGGTTTGCTCTTTGAGTCTTAAAAAATTATGCAATTAGCATTTGAAACACTAAGAGAAAACCCTATAGGAGCAAGTGATGAGGTGAGCTGTGTTCTCCAAATTCTTACTCATTGTGTTTATATAGAGAATAAAGGCATTAGCCAATCCTGTAAAACATGCTGCTGGCAGGAGATGGTCAATAAATGTGGTTGGCTGATAGGCTGTGGAAGAGTTCTCCTTTAGAATATCCACGTTGTCTATTCTCTTCAAAGGTGTGTTTCCTGATAACATACTTGTTCCTTTTATTTTTGGAAGAAGGACAAGAAGTATATGGATTTTGCATTTATTATCATAAGAGTCAGGAATCTGAGATTACTGTTTTCTCAGGGAATGATATTTGGGAGGACTAAAGCTCAAATAAAAAAGTCAGGTCATAGGACAATTATAACAACAAATTTCATGCTGAATTGAGTGCCTACTAGTAAAGCAAAGCGTATGGTGAATTCTTTCTAACAATAGAAGGGAAATGCATGTAGATGAAAGGATACATAAGAAAATTCTCAATGGTTATTAAGACTAGAGGATGAAAACTTAATATATTGATCATATTACCAATATTGAGAAAACCCAACATCATGTGTTCTCTTCCTTAATATAGAGAGGACACAGTCTCACTTCAGTGATATTTCTGATTAAATACCACATACGTTAATCTGACTGTGAAGGAACTAGATAAACCCAACTGAGTAACATTCAACACAAAAGCAAGACTATATTTTTCAAAAATATCAAAAACAAGAAAAACAGAGAATAGATGGAAAACTACTTTAGATCAAAGAGGACTCAAAATATAACAATGAAATGAAATGAAATGCATCTGAATTGAATTAGATCTAGACTAGGAAAGAAACAACAATTATAAAGAATATTATTATGAGACATGCATTTAAATTTGAAAATGCACTGTTTAGAGAATTATATAGATACCACATTTTACCGCATTATGAAACATGCATTTCAATTTAAAAACGCACTGTTTAGAGAATTGTATAGATACCACATTTTATGACTTCAATAAATATACTAAATATATTATGGTTATGAAAGATATTATTCTTATTCTTAGGAAATAATGAAGCTTGAGAGGTAAAGGGGCATTATGTCACCTGTTTATGGTTTATTAAAATATATACATAAACTCTCACTCTTAGATATATATATATGTATTATATATTTAGCATTGCATATATATTTAGAATATGTACATATATTTAGTAAATGTAGCTATATTAGATATCTATACATATTTAGAGTGTTTAATTTAAAAATGGGAAATATTTTTTAAATTACTTATCAGGGAAAAGTTACATGTGTAATCTGACAAGGGCTTAATATCCAAAATATATAGAGAACTCATAAAACTCAGCAACAGAAAATCAAAAGCCCAATAAAAAGCATAGAAAATTGGATTATTTCTCAAAAAAAGGGCACACAGATGGCCAACAGACATATGAAAAGATGTTCTTCCCCAGTTGTTATTAAGGAAATGCAAATAAAAACAATGAAATGTCACTTACATACACCTGTGAGATTGACTATTATCCGAAAGTCTGAAAAGAAAATATTGGGGAGGATGTGGCTAAAAGAAAATACTTCTGCACTGTTGGTGGGAGTGTAAACTGATGCAAACTCTTTGGGAAGCTATATGAAGATTCCTCAGAAATCTGAGAATAGAAATCCTGTGTAATCCCATCATTCCACTTCTGGGAATACTATACACTCCTAAAAAGATGGAATCCCATTATTTGAAGACCATGGATGGAACTTCAGGGGATTATGCTAAATGAAGCAAATCAAGCAGAAAAAGACAAATACCAGAAGATCTCACTCATATGGGGAACATAAAGAAACAAAGCAAAGGAACAGACCAAACTTAAACCAACCCCTGGACATTGGCAGTAACACGGAGGTTACTGGCAGGGTTGGGGCAGGAGGGTTGGTGGTGGGGTCCAATGGACAATGGTGAAGAATTTGGTAATTTGGTGGTGGGCAGGGTATGTTATTACATATTTGAGGAATGGAAAACCTGCATGTATGGGTTTATATTATTTTGTAAATCAAAGTTACCTCTATAAATACTAAATTAAAAAATAAAATGACTAAAAACGAGAAAAGTTATATGTGTGTGTGTTTTTCAACTCCTCTGAAAATTTGAAATGACATACAAATTAGCAAGTAAATTAAAAACATGTGCATGATTAGCACCCCAAATTACCAACCATCCTGCTTTGGTAGGCTTCGAATTACCAATCATCCATTTTCCTAACAGTACTCTCATTGTTCTAATGGGGAACGTCCCAGGCACACCGGTGCAAAGTGGTCATCCTCCACCCCAACTACTGGGGTGAATTTTAATGAGACATAGAAGAGAGGAGTTTCCTCGCTATTTTATTTGAATGCTAAGAGTTCTTTGTTGCATTTATGGAATTCTAAAACCAATATAAGGGAATAGTATTATTAGAATGGGAAAAAGAGGTGGGTTTTGTGCTTATAGAGTGTTTGGCACGCAGGAGTAGTAGCTTGTTAGAGGAAATCATGGAAAGATATTTACTATGCACCTTGTTCTTAGAGAATGACATTAGCCTGTAAATGTGTATGTTCAATCTTCTAAAAGTGCAATCAATATGTAAAAGTCTTTACTTGCATATAAAGAGGTTGCCTCCTTATGTGGAAAATTAGAGGAAACTACTGCTACTCATGCTGGTATTTAGTATCTAATGAGAAATTTCAATTTATTTCAGCTGAGATTACATCTTAGCATCCCATCCAAGGCACAGTACCATAGCACGCATGCATCATACACTTTTTTCTAAAGGGAAAGCAAATGAATAGTGTAATTGTACTTTCAAAACACTTTAACAGCTTTGATGCTTGGAAAGTCACTTTGCTTTTTGCCAACAAATAATGCCAATATCCCTTTGATCTTAAAAAATGCAGGCTTAAAGAAAGCTTCTTAGAGATTAGTATATATTTATTTGAAAAAAATTTGGAAAATATTGGTCAAGTTCTCACTATGTAAACTTGCATAAATTTAGCATCAACCCCTTTACATATATGTGTTCAGCTAAATGTAAAGGGAAAATTCTGAAGCACATCTCTGCAGGCAAGTCTCAAGTATCTATCCTGAAAGTCTCCTTCAATGGAAGGCAGCAAACAAGCTACTGAGTTGCACGAGTGTCTTCACACAAATACTCTCCCTGCTGGCTCACAACTATACTTCTCATACTTTGAAACAAAACTGAAGGAAAGGCATCCTTCATTGATCAAACAGTAGTCTTGCTTTTGGAAATGCAACACTGATCACAGAAAAGTAATTTGTATTTGGAATCCCTTTAGTTTTTTGTTTTGTTTTTTTCCTGTAGCTTAGTTTTATTAGTTATTGTTCTTAAAATGGAGAAGGTCTCATAACCTGCTGAGCATATTTCTATCCCAGGAAAATCATAATCTAATAGCACCTGCCCTGAGGATGTTTTATGGATCACTGTAATTAGATGTAAGAAAATAATTTGTGAACTTTGGCTATAGTGCTGTTAGATAGTGTATCTATCACCCCACTGCTGTGCTGATAGTGTCTGATAATAATTTTCCTTCCTTAGAGCGTTGTGATTCCTTTTGCAACAGCTGCAGGATAACTATCTAATAACCAAGATCAGATACACTGAGCAATTTATGTTTGTAAAAGGGGCAAAGGGTGACACTCTCTCCTTAGTGAAGAGCAACTCTTCCACAACCAGACAAACTGGAGACCTTCAACAGAAAGCACCTGTCTATTAAAGCAGTTCCCACAACCAATCTTAAAGCAGAGCAGCTCTGGGTGGATGCAGTTCCAGGGTGGATGATCCTCCAGGATGAGACAGCAAAGACCATCTACATCATGTCCCTTGTTTGCTCCCCAGAGATCCCAACACCTGCCCTGAAGGGTGACTCGGGGCTGCTCTCCTCAGGTAATCATATGTCCCAGTAATTCCTAGCTCAGTGTCACTCTCTGAGCACCAACCGCTCAACAGATGTTTACTAAGTTCCTGCCATTTTCCCAACACTGTGTTTGAGGGGAGGAGTCAAAATATGACTAACAATATGACTGCCCCCGAGAAACTTATGGGCTAGCGTTAGCCATAGACTGAGAAGTCGAAGACTTTGGTTCAGTGAGGTTTAGTCTGACCAGGAGTCAGCGGAGCGTGGAAGACGTTGAGTCATCTTTAATGGTGAACCACAACTTTGTCCTCCCTGTTCATGCCACGCTCAGTTGTTTCAAAGAAAGAGATGACTTCTGAACCTGGGATCCACAGACGTAGTCTCTGGTATCAGGAGAGAGCTGGGAGAAGACTGAATGTATGTGTGCTTTCATTTCATTGAATATACCAAGTATCTAAATCTAAATCAAGTGTCAGAAAACAGTTTCTGGAAAAGAACATATGGTAAATATTTTCGTCTTTGTGAGCCATACAATCTCTGTCACAGGTGCTTGAGCTTAGCCATGATAGCATGAAAACACGCAGATAATAACAAAAACAATTAGACATGAAGTCAAACAAACCAAAAAATAAAAAAAAAGAGTCACCCATAGCATCCGAATCCAACGTGTGAGGATCGTCTCAGTGTGCTGGGTGTCACTAAGAAACACTTCATTTAGTCACAAATGTTTATGCAGTTCAGCTCTTGTACCAGTGCTGTTGAGCTGCTGTAATAACTAACATAAACTGAGAGATTCAGAAATTTGTTTTCTCACAGTTCTGTAGGCTGGGCAGTCTAAAATCAGAGTGCAGACTCACTCAAAGTTCTCCTAGTACCATCAAAGGCTCACCTTTTACTGTATTGTCTTGTGGTGGAGAGTTCTGGTGCCCTGTTTTCTTCTAACAGGGGTACTAGTCCTGTTGAATATATGAACCACTCTTATGATACCTTGAATCATTGAAGACAGAATTTAACAGGAAGAAAGGCAGTCAGGAATGAAGGCAGAAGGCAACAAGCTGGAAGAGAGAAAAGGAAGAATCATTTTATTCATTTAGTTGTTCATTTGTTTCCCCAAGTTACAGGCCACAAACCCAGGTTCTTAGTGTACATTGACTGATTCCCAGGCACAGGCTTAACACCTGAGCCACCAGGGGCTGCCTCGTTTCCTCTCCATCAACTCTTCACAGGCCCTGTCTCCAAGTAGTCCCATTAGGAATTAGGATTTCAAAATAAATCGTATTTGTATTGGGGGACAGAAATATTCAGTCCATAACAGCTTGGAAATGCTATTATTGTTAAAATTCCAATAGTAAAATTCACTTTATTGTTGCAAGACTGAAACTTTTCTAATTCAAAAAAAAAAATCCTTTTCCCAATTAAACAACTGATTTTGGTAGCAACTGTGTCTTAAGAAGGCAATTTTTGCATTAACATAGGGGAAACCTACTGTAAAAATAAGTGTTTTCTATAGAACCTTGCATTTTATAAAAAAGGTAACACATTTGAAGACATAATGAGTTTTAACAGACTTTTAGAAATGAATATAGCCTTTAAACAAAGTAAGTCATATTTGATGGTTTACTTCTTTAAAAAAAATTCTGAAAGATATGGAACATATTTCATTTGGCATTTTTGTATATATATATTTTCTTTCTCACAAATTTTTATTTTTACATTTTAGAAATAAAATGTCAACCTGTGGGATTATTTGAATAATAAAATAGAAAGTTATATTAAATAATGGCAAAAAGGGTTTGAAGTTCATTTGGAATTTGCATGCTATAAATTAATGCAAATAAAAATGGCATCTTCCATAAATTTTCTATTTCTCCCTGTGTGATGCCAAGAAAATATTGCTGCTATTCTAGTTGACATTGGAAGTACTTTGACTTCTTAAGGCAAGAATGCTAAAATATATTGCCTAGTGGTTACATCTTAAAAAATAAAAGAATGCCATATTCAATTCTATGAATAGTACTGGTGGTCTCCCATTATGTTTTCATTTTTTATGCTCCAACTTGAAATCAGCAGATGTTAATAATCCCCTACCTTGATATCATGAAGGCATTTTTCTGTGTTGATAACTTGGCCTTTCATAGCTATGCCCTTAATCAAATCAGACTTGATTTGATATATGATATAAAGTAAGATTTCAGTTTGTTGTTCCTATGGACACATGTGGTCTGAGCGCGAGATTGTTCACCCTTCACGAACCTTGATGCTGTCACTGTCGTGGATGTGTCTGTGCATGCATGCACCTGCTTCTGGGCTCTCTGTTTCATTCCATCAGCCTGTCTCTGTACTCATTCATGTCCAATGATCTTAATTATTATAGCTTTGTAATACATCTTAAAATCCAGTAGAGCAAGCCTTTTCACCTAATTCTTCTATTTCTAGATTTTCCTTAGCTTTACAGAGTCTCAAATTTACATATAAACTTTAGAATCATTCCATCAATTTCTATGAGAAGAATATTCTGCTATGTTAACTGTATTGCATTAAATCTGCAACTCATTTGGAGGAAAACTGATGAACATAATTCATCTTTTTATTTACTTAGGCAAGTTTAATGCCTTTCAATTAATTTTTAAATTTTTCTCAAAGAAATATATTGTTAGACGTACTTTCATGCATGTCTGATGCTATTATATATGGTAATTTTAATTTTTTTCTTTATATTTCTTACTGTTAAATAAGAATATAATGATTTCACTTGGCAGATTTCTATTTAACAGCTTTGCCTTACTCTTCTATTAATTTGAATAATTTTTTTATAGATACTTTTG
This sequence comes from Solenodon paradoxus, assembly GCA_004363575.1. Lineage (NCBI taxonomy): Eukaryota > Metazoa > Chordata > Mammalia > Eulipotyphla > Solenodontidae > Solenodon > Solenodon paradoxus. The sequence continues at coordinate 78,655 of RJWH01003094.1, forward strand.
TTTATTCCTTGTACATAATTATTTGATGTGAAAATAGTGAGCTTAATTTCTTTGTTCTTTCTAATCCTTACACGCTTATTTTTCTTATCATACTGCACTGGCTAGAAACACGGTAAAATACTGAATAAATGAGGCAGTACTTGGAATCACGGACTTTTCCAAATTCATAGGTAGAGGCTTCAGTGTGTTCTCACTGAATTTAAAGTTTACTGTTGCTTTTCAGTCAGATTAAGAATGTTCTTTTCGGTTTCTAACTTTTAAGGAATATCAACATCAATGGATATTACATATTATAAGTGCTTTTTCTGCAATACTGAGATGTTTTTATGATATCATTTCATTTTATAATATGGCAAATAATATTAATATTTTAAATATTAATATAGCCTTATCTTTCTAATATAAGCCTAATTTTGTCATTGTAGATTGTTGCATTATACTTTATATATGTTCTGTATTTTTTGCTAGCATATTTATGATTTTTACATTTTTTATTTCAGAAATAAAAGTAGCCCAAGTTTTTGTTTCCTTACTGTCTTTAATGCATTAATATTAAAAATTATACCAGCTTCATACCTTTTCAGTTAAGACAAATAATTTGTTTCTTGAATGTTAGTTTGGTCTTGTTGAAAGAGAATCTATGCTTGGAGTTTCCTTAGTAGTAAGATTTTTGAATACTGATTCAATTTTTCAGATCTTCCCATTTTATTTAACATACATTTGCATATTTATATATGAAAAATTTTACAAATATGCATATATTTCCAAAGAATTTGTCAATTTAGTTGAATTTTGTAAATTTATAGCCTAAAGTTTTCATAAAACTGTTGTAAATGTTATCATTCACAGAAATATCCAAATGAGGTAAAAACATATGCATGCACAAAACTCTGCACACAAATGTTTATTGCAATTTTGTTCCTAATTGATAAACTTGGAAGCAAGTAAGATGCCCTTTGATAGCTGAATGGATAAACAAATTTTGAAGCATTGAGACAATCTTCTAATAGAATATTACTCAGTGATGAAAAATAAATGACCTACCTAGCCATGAGAGGACAATGAAAGAACCTAAATGCACGCTGTTAAGTAAAAGTTCAGTTGAAAAATATGTATATTGTCTGATTCTAATAATTTAACACTGAAAACAGAAAGCCATAGAGGCTATAAAAATATCAATGGTTGACAGATATCTGGAAGGAGGAGGGAAGGAGGGCTAAATGAAACATGGGCCATTTTAGAGCTGTGAAACTATTCTGTGTGATACTATAATGGTGAACACATAGTCTTATATGCTAAAACCCATAGAATGTACAACATAAATAGTGAACCCCAATGTAAACTATGAACTTTGGTTAATGATAATGTACCAATATAGACTCAACAGTAGTAACAAATGTTCCACACAATGCAAGGTGTTAATAGCAAAAACTATGCTCAGTGGAAAGGAGTACAGCTTTCTCTACACTGCTCAATATTCTATAAACCTAAAACTGCTCAAAAATAGCTTATTAAAATAAATAAGCATTGATTAAGCTGCTCCGCATATGATGCTTCCTAGTTTTTTTTTTTAATAATTGCACCATCCCTTTGTCAGTATTTTCTATTTCTATATTGCTTTTCTACAATGATGGAATCCAAATCTGTCCTGGATTCAGTTTTTTCTTTTAGAAACTCTTTTTGTGTCATTAAAATACTACATTATTCCTGAATATATGGGTATATTTGTTAGGCAGTTTTAAGAAATGCTCTCTTTAGCGTAAGTTTCCTTCCTAAATAAACTTAGAGCATCATAATGGTTGACTGATTGTATATTTTTCAACATCAATAACATTTGTGAAGCAGCAGCTGCACAAACTCAGATAATTCTTAACTTGTCTCAGTGCACATGTGCCTGAAATGGTCAATTTAATAAATGCATTTATCAATATTGGCTTAGTAGTCACATAAATCCATCATAGAAAATATTGCACAACTTTCGGTATGTACCATAACCCTGACAACTTGATGATGAGATCATGGGAAAAAGAAAAGGATAGATTCAGGCAATTAAGCAGAGACATATGTCAGGTCACTGTAACTCTACCACACTTTCCTACTGAATAAAACTCATTTGCACAAAGGTGAAATCTTACATATGTGACCATTTGATTATCTAACAGTATCAGGCTATGTTTTATTTGAGATGTCAGGTAAACAGAATTCCCCTAAACCTCAAGATTCAATCTACCTCTTTATCTTTGGGTAGCTATTTGTCCCTGATGACAGATGATCCATAAAGTTGAAAGAAGTCATAGTGTGATTTTTCTGCATGGATCTAAGCAATAAGTTGGAAATATAAGGATTGTTTTTACAAGACTCCCTTTGAGCAGAAAATGCATTTTCTACTTAAAGTTTTAATTTCTTATTAGTACTTTTTATTATTTGATTTGGGAGAACTAGATGGATGAAGATCATGAAAAATCAAACTATCTAGAAACATAAAATGTGAGGTTTTGTTTGAAATTCCAAGCTCTTTCGCTTAGTATGACTTGAAATTAATTGACTTATTACTATCTCAAACTCCTAAATATAGGGAACTATGATACTAATACTAAGAGTAAAGAAAGTCCTTTTTCCCTCCTATGGATGTGACCATGTCTTAAATTTAATTGCATTTTTTCACTTTATAGTTTTGGGAAAGAATATCTACTATATAGCCATTTGATAATAAAATGAGTTATTAAAGCAGAAAATACATTTTTAACTTTCCGAAATAAAGTAAGAACTAAATTATATTTCAATATTTGCCTTTCTAAAATGCCCCTGTAATTAGAAACTCACTAAAAAATCAAATGTAGAAAATGGCTTAGTTGCTTAGAACAGTCGTGGAGTCACCATGATTGAATCAACCCATCTAATCAGAGGAGAACACAAAGTGGGTACATAGAAGGCATTAAGAAATGCCACTAATTGCAACAGAGTAGGATGCATTATAAGACAATGAGGAAATGGAGAAGATGCTCAGGCTTTCTTGCCTACCCCCAGAGATTCGTATGGGCCAAAAGTTATTCTAGAGCTAAAGATAAAAAGGAGGTAACTCTACAGAGGCCTAAATATAAGCATGGCTCATTGAACTGGGTTTCACTTTATTGTATTCCACAGATGTTGTGGGTTTTTCAAATTGAAGATATGAGTCAACCTTGCAAGTTTATTGGAACCATTCTACCAATAGCATGTGCTCACATGGTAACTCTCACAATATTTCATACTTTTCATTATTGCTGTATCTGTTATGGTGATCTATCATCAGTGGTCTTAGCTATTTTTCTTGTCATTGTTTTGAGGTGCCATGAACATACCCAGATGAGATAGCAGAAACTTAATCATTTTTCATGGTCTCACTGCTCCACCAACCAGCCATTCCCCATCTCTCTCCTTCTCCTATAGTCTTCTTACTCCCTGTGACACAAAAATACTGAAATTGGGCCAAGCAATAGCTACAGTGACCATAAGTGTTCTAGTGAAAGGAAGAAGCACACATCTCTCACTTTATATCAAAAGTTAGAAATATTTAAACTTAGTGAAGAAAGCATATTTAAAGCTAAGAGTAAAAGCTAAGCATTTTGTGCCAGTTAGCCAAGTTGTGAATACAAAGGAAAAGTTCCTCAGGAGAATGAAAAATGATACTCCAGGAAACACATAAGTAGTAAGAAAGCAAAACAACTTTATTGCTGATATGGAGAAATATTTCGTAATCTAAATAGATCAAACTAGTCACATTTCCATAAGCCAAAACTTAATCCAGAGAAAGGTCCTAAAGTCCTTTAGCTCTAGAAGGCTGAGAGAGGAGAGAAAGTTGCAGAAAATGAATTGTATGTCAACAGAAGTTGGTTCAAAAAGTTTGAAGAAGCCATTTCCGTAACATGGATCGAGATGAGACAGCAAGTAATGATTTACAAGCTTCAGTGAATTACCTTATCTAGAAACTATAGTCAGGATAATTTATTTATTAATTAAACAACAGATTTTCATATAGAAGAAATAGCCTATAAATAATATAATACATATACTACAATGCCATACAGAACTATCACAGCTAATGAGGAGAAGTCAATACCTGCTTCAAATGTCAAAAAACAGATTGATGCTCCTTTTTGGCCTAATGTACTTGGTGACTTCAAGTAAACTGCTCATTGACCATTCCAAAAATCCTAGGGCCATAAGAATTTTGCTAGGACATGCCTTCTTGGGTCTGGTGCAAACCGGTGGTTAAGGCATGGACCAGGTAAAGACCAAGATCTTGGACTCATGACTCTAGGTTGTGTGAGGAGCAATGAAGAACAAATGAACAAATAAATTATGTACTTCTTCCTTCCTTCTTTAAAAATGTATCTTCCTCCTCTCCCTTTTCTTCATAAAAAAGGAATTATGCTAACTTGACTCTGCTTGTTTCTATATAGAATTAAAAAGCCTAAATGATAGTACATCTATCTAAAATATGATTTACTGAATATTTAAGCCTGCTCTTGAGACCTACAAGCCAGAAAGATTTATTTAGAAATATTACTGCTCATTGACAGTTGAACTGGCCACCGAAGAGCTCTAATGGAAATACACAAGGACGTTGTTTTCATGACACTAACTGACGTGCTTACTGCAGCCCACAGATCAAGGAGTCATTTTGAATTTCAAATCTTGTATTTCAAAAACTATATGTGGTAAGGTTATGGCTATATATAGATAGTGATTCCTCTGGATGAATCTGGGTAAATAGTCCACTGAAAACCTTCTGGAAAGGATCATTTGTGATTCCTGGGATGATGTCAAAATATCATTAACAAGCATTTGGAATAAGTTGATCCCGACCCTCATAAACTATTTTCAGGGGTTCAAGACCTCAGTGAAGGAAATAATTGCAGATGTGATGAAACTAGCAAGAAAACTAGAAGTAGTAGAGTCTGAAGATGTGATTGAATGATTGCAATCCCAATAAGATTTGAAGGAAAAAAAGTATTTCGATGAATGAGCGAAGAAAACGGTTTCTTGGTGCACCCTCATGTGTCAGGTGATAAGAAAGTGGCTGCAGTATAGACCAGATAAATAAATCCCAAGGACCCAGGTTGAAGAATGGGTATGAGTGGGAACAAAAACAAAATAATAAATAAATGTTCTTCCTACTCTTCCTTTCTTCCTTCCTCCTTTCCTTTCTTCCACCTTTAAAAATGCTTCATCCTCTTTTTCCTGCCTCTAAAAAAAATGATTTCTTGAAATGGAATCTTCTCTTGGTGAAAATGCTGTGTACATTGTACAAAAGATTTAGAATATTCTATAAATGTAGGTGATAAAGCAGGGTTTTGAAGGACTGAGTTTAATTCTAAAAAAGGTTCTGCTGAGGGTAGAATGTTATCAAAAAACATAGTATGCTACAGACAAACTTTCATAGAAGAAAGTCAATTTATTAGCAAATCGTACAATTGTCTTGTTTTAAGAAATAACTACAACCTTCAGCAACCCCACCCTGATCATTCAGCCATCAACATCGGGCCAAGAACCCCCACCAGTAAAAAAGATTATGATTTGCTGAACACTCAGGTGACAGCATTTTTTAGTAATAAAGTGCTTTGAATTAAGGTATGTACATTGTTACTTTTATACCTAATGCTATGCATACTTAAGAAACTATAGAATATTGTAAACATAATTTTTTATGTGTACTGGGAAACCAACAATTTCTTGCGACTCACTTGATTGTGATTTTTTACTTTATTGTGGTGGTCTACAGCTAAGCTTGCAATATCTCCGAGGAGCGCCTGGGTAGATGTTCCAGGAAGAAGCTAGAGGCACAGAGGAGCAGCCACTCATGAAAGCAAAGTCCAGTTGGGAAATGAGATTGTGGCAGAGATCAGAACTAATGACCACAGAGAGATCTGCCAGAGAGAGATGAAATTATGAACACTCCGCTCATGGTATCACTGTAGCCCGAATCCAAGAGAGGGCAAAGAAATATCCTAGCTTCCTTCCCCAGTCCTCTAATTTCCCATTTGGCTTTCATATCTAGCCAGGAAACAATTGGCAAAGGGAGCGTAGAAAATCAAGTTTGCAGGGACCAGGGACCTGAGACACTGAGCACAGCAGTAGCAGATGGATCTTTTCTCAGAGTGAAGTTGTCCTGATTTGGGGGAATGTAGTGGAACAGCCAAAAGCTTGAGCTGGGAAAGGCAAGAAATATAGACTTGGAAAGTTTTGTAGTTACTCTAACAGTATAACAGACAAGAATATTCACATTGTAAGTGTGTGTTATAGCAAAGAGAAAGCGTCTCAGAATGTTTTTGAAAGATATGAGCTCTTGCATCAGTAGGATCAAACTTACAGAATAGTTACCAAATTTCTTGTAATGGCAGCTATTAACTGAACACTTACTATGTGTCAGGCCCAGTGCTACACATGCTTTTTTCGTATTTAATCCTCACAAGAGCTCTGTGAAGTACTCTGATCTTTATTTTGCAGATCAAGGGACAGAGACCAAAAGAGATTAAACAATGGAGTCAGTGGAAGTGTCCTTATGCAAACACAGATTTTCTTATCTCCAAATTCTGTCATTGTCTTGTCACTATGCAATTTTTCCCAATCACTGCTGTACGAATGAGGCTACATTATGTGTTCTTCATAATCACTTTTCAGAGCAGATGACTCTGTCCCACTTCCATGGGCTGGCTCACACTAATGATGGTTACAATTAAATAGGTGTTTTCTATCCAACCCACTCACAAAAGATGAAATCACTCCTGTTTCTGTGACCAAAGACACTCTGACATCAAGCTAACTGCACAGCCAGGAGAAGCATCGTTTGTATGTAGAAATGGACACTTAAGAGAAGCTTTTTCTAAGGAATTAAAAATCATTTTCCTTTGCATTTTGGATAGGAAGTCCTGGCCATTGAAGCCATCCTTAATAGTCCAGAAAGGCTGATTGAAGGTGGTGTCACGTGAGCAAGGAAGAGGAGGAGACCCTGGCTGGCCAACTCAGGTAAGACTGAGCCTGTGAGTTCACTCTGTAGGACTAGGAAAAGAAAAAGACATTTTATAACGTTCACAGGAAGTAGTAGCAGTTGGTTTTAAAAGAAACTACAGTCTCTGATGTCTCCTTTTCGTGCATTTCCATGGAACCTGCCTGCAGCAAGAGGCCTAAGATTGAATAGATTTTAGAATCACATTCGAGAAAGAAAATCCTATATTAAAGCCACATCTGTCATTCAGCTTCAAGTCAGCCTCTGTGTATCAATATTCTCAAAAACCCTTACGCTATCAAATAAAATCCAATGGCTTTCCATAGAGGAAAAAAAAATGTGTAATGGGTAGGGACAATACAATTCTGATATTTTTACTTTAGACTAAATTAAAAAGTTATCTGGCTGAATATTTAAGCCTAAATCCCTTTGATTATGTATTTGTTTGTTTATTAACTTCTGATGCACTCTAAAGTTTCTATGTGTTGTGTGTATTACATGCATGTGTGTGTGCATGTGTGTGTGTGTGTGTGTGTGTGTGTGTGTGTTTAGCACGGAATGGCGCAGCATGCTATTCCAGAACTCTTTCTCAAGCTTGCATAAACCAGACATTCTTGAATCCCATTTTTAATGGGCATCAGTACACATAATATTAAAATATGTGCTATGTGCTAAGTAATAATGCCCATGTTACATTAGTCATGCTTCTCAAAGAAATGTACATCGAAAAAGGAAAATGAAGAGCGAAGAATCATTCTTCAGTTGCATCCATTGGACACCATGAAATACATTTTCTCTCCATGGGGCCAGCATGGCATTTGTTAAAGGACACTTGCCAGGGAGTCAGTGTTGTGACTTCTGCTCCATCTTCACTCTGTAAGATTGAGCTACTCATGTATGCTCTCTCGCTCACATTTGTTTCTCTATAGTACAAAGCAATTACTTCCTGCCTTTTCCACCTCAAATACCTGTGAGGTAGGAAAATGTAAAAGGGGAAAAGGCTGACATCAGTGTACTTGGACAATTATTAAATACTACACGAGCTTGTTATTAAAATGTTTCTGAGTTCTTGTGTGAGGTTCTAGATAGACGTATCTACATATTACAGCTACTTTCACATGCAGACACACACACACTCTCAGACAGACACGCAACCAAAGGCCTGAGAGCTAAGTGCATGGTATGTTGTTAAGTTACACTTTTGTATGTTAAAATGTGGGGATCATGTGCATTGTTGGAGAGGTGGGAAAGGAAAACATACAGGTTTCATAGACTGGAGCAATTGCTCTGGACTCAACTTACTGGCCACTTTTCAGTATAAAAAAAAATATAAAGCAGAGGAAGAAGGATGATGTGCCCGCTAGGAAAGGCATTTGTGGCAGACAATCAAATTATACTGTGGTCCCCTAAAAATGTTTCTTAGCAAGATCATAAAAAAATCATTACTACTTCATCTCAGTTTAGAATATGGAATGGTACTTTCGCAGAAAAAAATTACAAAGAGAAATAGCTAATGATGACATCTACAAAAATACCAAGATGTCAAGATTATTATAAGGAATAGAAATGTGTTCATGATTATTTTAAATAAATGTTTCTCTATACAAGATAATTCTACGAAAAATGAGAAAAATAGAAAATGTTCAGTTTGGGGCATTTAATTCTAGCCAATTTACTTTCTTTTTTATCTAATTTAGAAATTTAAAATACCAGATGCCATGATTGAATTATTGGACCACCTTTTTTGTGTCTGTTGCCAAACAACTTTATTATTAATTTTGCTTGTTTTCTGGATTTTTTAAAAATAGGCCAGAGGCCTTTTTTTTTTTCTGATTATCATTATTTCAGGAAAATTTCAGTCTGTTTATTTATGTGTTGGTCTTAATTTTTTTCCTGACTTCCCAAGTTTTTTAGCTATCTTTTTTTTTTCAGTTCTGAAATAAAATGTCACACACCAGCTAAATTACATGTGCCAGAAGACAAACTACAAGTGAATGTATTTAAAATCTTGGAATTTTATGCATAACAGGGAGGCACAGACAAATGCACTTGGCTACATGAAAATACCAGCAGATTTAGAGGTGCTGAGCATCATATTTGACTGTGGTATATTTCCTAAAGCAGTAGAAGTTTGATTTTGTGTTTTATAAGATAGTAATGAAATCTATTATGCATAAAACATATAAACCTTGGTTCAGAATAGCATTATTTATTCAGTACCAATCCCAGGTTTCTAGATAGTGGAGCTGGGATGGTCAAAGTTCAGAAAATAGGATTGAGGAAAGGATAGAACATCCTTTAGTTTCTGATGACCAGGAACCCTGAGTAAAGCAGAGGCAAGTAACCTTTTATTCTAAACACAGCTCTATCCTCTATGTGATTGGTAAAATAGATGTAATAAATAAATGTAAAAAATATATAAAATCACAGATCAATAATTTTTCAATTTTCGTTTCAGATATAATTGTGAGTTTTCATCTTTTTTCTCTTCATAGATATTTGTATTAATAGAATGATGACTCAAGTATAGATTCAAACACAAATTGTAGTAGAAAAGTAAACATATTCTTAGAGAATGCAAAATTGTCATTATTGACATATTGGGACAATTATTTATGCTAAAATAAAGTGGAAAACTGAAGCCTGTGCATCAATTATCTGCTGTGGCATTTCAAAGGAATAAACTGGAGACAAATACTTATCAAAAAATAATGAATAAATAAATTGTACAACCACAGACAAAAGTAAAATATACAGTGGCAGAAGTAGATGATTTAGACCAATTTTACTCAAACTATAGTCATGAACCAGTTTCCGTTGGCAGACTATTTGCAACATATCTATGTCAAGATGAATACTAAAATGGAGTACAAGCATTCAGAAATTGCTTTTATAGAAAAGGTTATTTTTTTCCTGTCACCCCATTCCCAAAAAAAGCTTTTTTTTATTTTTCATCATCTTTCTATTTTTAAAGGGGGAACCATTGGTAGGTTTTTCCTTTCCCTCACCATAAAATTGATTCCCCTCTACCCAATTTGCCTTCATTTTCTTCCTTTCCTGTAACCAGTAATTTGATTTTAATCACTAAAAGTCTAGTATTGCTTCAGTTCTTTTCTTTGCTTGGTTTCTCTGCAGACTACATGTGAGTGAAATCAGGCATTGTCTATCTTTCTCCTCTGTTATATCCCAGTAAGTATAATTCCTTCTATATCCATTTATGGTGTTAGAAATGGAAGAATTGCATTGTTCTGATGGTTGAGTAATATCCTATTGTGTATATATACCACATCTTCTTTATTCACTCACCTGTTGATGGGCACTTAGGTTCTTTGTTCATGGATTTTGTAAATAATGATTCAGCTGACATAGGAGTGCATGTATTTCTTTCAATTGTTGGTATTTTTTTAATAATAAATAACCATAAGTGGGATAACTGAACCTCTGTTCTCAATTTTTTGAGGAATCTCCATATTGTTTTCCATAACATAGCACTATTTTATACTCCCAGCAACAGTGCCTAATATTTCTCTTTTGGAGCACTCTGGTGGCCTAACTGCTCAGACCCTCAGACATAGTCCATATACATCACAAGGATCTGGCTACATGACCCAGAGTTGGGGGCAACAACCAAGATAAACAACTAAATAAAATAAATGTTTTTTAAAAAAGAGAGTTCTGTTTTGCCCCATCCTCACCAACACTTGTTCGTTTTTTTCCAGATTTTTGGATAATAGCCATTCTCACAGGTGTGAGATGACATCTCATTGTTTCGATTTGTATTTCCCTAATAAACAGAGAGACAGAACATGTTTTCACATGCCAGTTGATCAACTCTACATCTTCTTTGGAGAAGTATCTATTAAGATCGTTTTCTCATTTTATGTTGGATTATTTGTGTTTTGTTGTGCTGAGTTTTATGAGTTCCTTATATATTTTGAATATTAGCCCCTCGTCAAATGAATGATGGTAAATATCTCCTCCCATTCAGTAGAATGTCGTTTTGTTTTAATATGAGTTAAGTTTTAGTTTTTGTTTTTGTTTGTTGTTTTTATTTTACAGAATCTTTTTATTTTGATGTGGTCTCATTCGTTTATTTTGGATTTTATTTTTCTTGACATTAGAGTTGAGTTCCAAAAGATAGCACTTAGGTCAATGTCAAGGAGTGTTTTGACTGTTTTTATGTATTTTATGATTTTAGTTCTCATATCAAAGTACTTTTTTTTCCTTTTGAATTTATTTTTGTGTGTATGTTAGGGAGTGCTCTAGTTTTAACCTTTTTCATGTGGCTGTCCAGTTTTTCCAGTACTACTTATAGAAGATATTATCCTGTCCCATTGTATGCTTTTTCTCATTTGTCATAAATTAGTTGTTAGAAACTTTTATAACAACCAGACAGAGTAACTTTTATCTGCTAAATGTAATAATAAAAAAGTGAGACTTGTGCCTAGTACATTTTTTTATCATGGTTTTAATCATATGACTTGATTGTATTTTAATTGGATAGAAGAATCCTGAGTATCTGAAAACTTAAAAATCGACAACAAAAATCATCTTTACCAGAGCTGAAGTGATCTTTAGTGATCTTTAGATGACTAAGCATGAATACATCTGAAAAATATAATAAAGGATTCAAAATATGATTTTTGGTATATATATTTCTCTCCATTTATTTAGATCTTCTGTAGTTTATTTCAGTAATATATTACAGTTATTCATGTATAGGCCTTTTGCATGTCAGATTTTCTCCTAAGTTTACATATGTTATGCTATTATTAATAACTTTTTAAAAAAATGTATTGAAGGAACATTGCATCATAACATTCTGTAGGCTTAAGGTATGCATCATGAATCGAATCTGCATATATTACATCACGTTTATTATCAACAGTTCAGTTCTATTCTCTATCATATAAATGATCTCCTTTTAGTCCTTTAAGACATAAGTTTGAAATGTATATGTAAGTGTATATTGCCAATGGTTTTATAGCTAAATATATACATAGAAAAATACGTATTATGTATGTTAACAGCAAGACAACAGGCTCAAAGTGGACTAGTTTATACTAAACCCCACATCACCAGAATTAATTAGTCATAGGCCTCCCCAAAAAGGCATCTTAAACTACTCAATCGAGAGTTACTACTTAGGACATATACCTGATATACTCCTGTCATCTCCCCAAGGAAAGCAAATTTGCAATAACCAGCTCATTTTTGCTTAGTACACCTTCCTTGTACTACTCCCTTCTGCCTATAAAACTCTCATTTTGTAGAGTTCCTCAAAGCTCCTTTTTATCTCCTGATTGGAAGTTGTTCAGTTAGATTCAATTTCTGCTCAAATAAACTCTTAAAAATTTTAGCATGTCTCAGTTTAACACATAGACTAAAATGAAACAGTAAAGTATACATCTCTTATATAGTAAAAAGTGCAAGTATATATTGATGAACCAAGCTTGGGAATGATACGCACCAACCTCAGAGCAAAGTTGCCCACTTCAGAAGGAGGGCACAAAGAACAGGCTCAGGGCTGGGAAGAGCCTCCATTTGTGCTGCTTCTTTAAAACAGCCCAAAAGCAAACATGGCAAAACATTAAGATTCTTTTAAGGTTTGCTTATGATTATGTGAGGTTTCATTGTATTATTCTGCCTTCTTTTGTGTTTGAAATATTCTATCATAAAATACATAAAAGTAAATCAAAGAATTTGATAAAAGTAGAATATAAACTGCAGATTATTGGAAATTTTCCATAAGAAAAAAATGGGGGTGGGGGAAGAGATTGGAGAAGATCAAAGCTTTTCTAAAATATCAGACAAACTTTAACAGATTAGGTGTCTTTCCAAAGTCATTTCTTAAACATCGACTGTGTATGAAGAACTGTGTAAAATATTGGAAATAGGAGAAATTATGTGTCAAGGATATAGAAAAGACTATTTGGGAGAAAACTGAGACTAAACCCAGCATCTGTTAAGCTGTTAAACCAGATATCTTGATATGTACCAAAAACAAAAATGGATCTCTTTATCTTTGGCAAACAGGCATATACCACAAAAGGATCCAGATTCCCACTGTTATTACTTCCTTTTCTCACAGTATCATTATCTCATAGTATACTGGTCTTAGCACTATCACCTGATTAACTGACATTTCTAGGAACAGTCTGAGGTTAGTAAGAGAGATGCAGTTTTTAACACATGGTGGGCAGATGTTTCCCGGCTGGCTTGCTTGCTTTTTTCCCCCTTCAAGTCAGAAGTTGGGCAAGTGGGATCTTTATGCTGCCGTTTAACTCTGCAGGCCACAACAGCCTCCACAGCAGTCTCCACACAAAGGGATTTCTTTTATGTGTCTGAAATCACCCAACACCGGATGTCAGTCTAGAGGTTTCTGTCATTCAAAAGCACTGGGCTGCCATATTACCAAGCTTTGGAAAGACTCTTCAGAAACAGTAATTTCCTATCCCATTTCATTACATTGAATATGAAGTAGGAAGGAATCCAGTCTCTTTAAGAGGATGTTTTCTTTGATCTATGAGAAGTTAGTTGTTACAAAATGGAAATGCAATTACTGGAGAGATGTAAAAAATAAAACTAAACTGGACAGCTTTGTAAATCATTTTATGGTGTATATGTGACTTAATAATAATAAGGTCAAGGTTTCCAGAGAAAATAATTTGACACTTATTACATGATAATGAAATGTAGAGATCCTTCTGTGTGTCACTGAACAATGAAGACAGAAGACTAGCAATAAACATTGTTCATTATGACTCTGCCCCGTTGAGGTATGGTCACTTTAGATATCGTTCAGCAGACGCTTGAACAATTAAGATGGTTGACTTCCCCAAGAGAGAGTTTTCTAATAGCTAAGCAGAACCAAGAACAAAAGCTTAGGGACTGTCCTAAAGCAGCAAACCTTACTGAAGGGTCTGACTTCCTCGTCTTAATTCAGAACCTAATGAAAACCAACTGTTGATCATATCACGCATCCAACTGTTATATTAGTATTAAATAATTAAGATACTTTCCTAGATTGGTAGCATAGATTTAGAAATTTGCCTTGCAGAATTTTACAAGGATTCAAGTAGTTCAGATCTGAAGAAAAAAAAAATCAGAGCCATTTAAAAAAAGTGAAATCTGATTCAAATAAAAGTTTTCAGTTATTTGTGAAATTCTCTCTTTTCTCCTCTGTTGTGTTAAAGGAATAAAAGTTGAGACAAAAACACAGCCTGTAGAAACATAGAGATCAATGGTTCCTAAACTGATTTTTATAGCCCTAGAGCATGTGCCCCATGACCCTTGAGATTACCTAATTAGTTTTCCACCATTTAAATATTCATGACATGAAAAAAAAAATCTCTATATCATTTATCATTAGGTAAATTTACATCAGAACCACAATATCACCTCACACCTGTGCGAATGGCCTAGAAACAAATGTTGGTTAGGATGAGGGGAAACAAACTCTTACACTGTTGGTGGCAACATGTTAGTGCAATCTCTGTGGGAAACAATATGGAGATAAAAGGAATTGCTGTTTGACCCACCCAGCCAATTCCACTTCTAGGTATATATATGCATATATACCTGGATATATATATATATATATATATATATATACACACATACATTTATATCCAAAAATAAAAAAGCAATAATCAGAAAATACATTTGTACCGTTATGTTTATAGCAGCATTCACAACAGCCAAGATATGAAATTAACATAAATGCCCATCAGCGGATGACCTAAATAAACAAGAATTGTATATATACTCGATGGAATGCTTATTTAAAAAGATGACATTTTGCCTTTTGAAACAACTTGCATGGAACTTAGGATAATTATGCCAAGTAAGATAAATCAGAAAGAAAAAGAAAAATGTAGGAGGTTTCATTCGTGTGGAATATAAAGAAGCAAAGCAAAAGGATGAACAACACACAACAAAACTCTCTTAGATGCTGAAATCAAGATTGCGTTACCAGACAGGGCAGAGGAGTAGGGAGGGAGCCTGTGGCTGAAAGAGCAAAAGTGAAGGTGGTGGCAGGCACAGGAATTCTGGTGGCGGGTGTAGAGTGATTTACGCATTGACTGAGGGGTGAGTCTATCTCCGGAAACTTATGTAGTGTGTAAGCTAATGACACGTTAATGAAAAATTTAAGAGACATAAAGATTGCCTTGAAAATAAATAAATGCTTATGTTAAAACAGACGTGCAGAAGAGAGTTTCAGGGAATTACAAATCCATCCTCATACCCTGTCCACTTCTCCACGGGCCCTATACAACTCTAAGAAGCAACAGCCCCCAACAGGGCTGGACTCCTATTCCTGCTACATAATAGTAGCAAACTCACTCAAACTCTCTTTTTTCTTAACTACAGAATATGAAACATACAAGCCTTGACATGTCTCATGTACTTAATGCCTACTACAAGTAACATATAAATGTTACCTACCGTATTTTACAATTTTATTAAATCATCATTCCAGCCAAAACAACAGTCTGTACACTATGGTTTCATGTAGGGAAATACAATTATTGGGCTTAAAATTTTTTGATTTGCACACCCTGGTGGTTCAGCAGTTAAGTCTGCGGTTCTGGATAGTGTGGTCCACATAAAGCCCAAGAACCTGGGTTCATAGCGTCAGACCAAGGGAAACAACCAGCATGAACAACTAAATGGATGAATTGAATGGATAAATGCTTCTTTCCCCTCTCTCTTCCTACCTGCCTGCCTACATACTTACCTTCATTCTTCCTGCTTCCTTCCTCTGAATAAATAAATCTTAAAAGATACTGTGTTACTATCTATATGTGGTTCAATATAGATATGGATATGCATATTTTAAAACATAAAGGAAATAACCACAAAATACTCAGAGATAATCTATGGGTATAGTGATATTTTCCTTCTGATTTCTTTTTCTATTTTCCAATTTTTTTAATAATTTATTTTATTTTCAAAATTTTACTTGTATAATAAGAAAATAAAATTTCATAAAAGATAAGCTAAATTTCTAACATTTGATAACTTGTTCTCCTAGAAACCTGAATTACATGTCCCTTTAACAAGCTAAACACTGATTTCTCATTACTATTCCCTAATTGAGGTACAGCTTTCAATCTGTGTATCTGAACTTGATTCCCCTCAGAAGAAATAGACAGTTACTTCTGAGAATGAAGTCTGTTCACAACTCAGCAATGGGTTTCTCAGTTAAGGTAGCTAAGATTGATTGCAGTTCTTCTTTTATTTGTGTGAGTTGTAAGCAGCAACAAATGTAAATGAAAAGACTAGGGTTTAGTCTTAAATCATCACACCTTAGTATTTGGTATGCAGGCAAACCATTCCCTTTATTCACTCCCTCTCTCAGTAACCTTGTATTATTAGGTTGGCAGTGAGGAGATAAACTGGTTTCTTTTCAGAATCACCAGAGATCTTTTTTTAAATGTGATTTCTTGGGGCCCTCTTCAATTTTATAGAAAGAGAAATTCTCCAGAAGGAAGAAAAGAGGAAGAAAAGCTCTGCATTTTTAATACTAAAGAGATGCCTATAATTAGGAAGCCTTGTAAACATTAGCAAACAATTTGGAGCCAGGTAATATTAGGAGAATTGTTGGTCTGAAATTTACTAATCATATGTAGTTATATATGGTATCATATGTTTAATGTTCTATAACACCCATATATTTGTTCTATACAAGTTG
Organism: Solenodon paradoxus; assembly: GCA_004363575.1. Taxonomy (NCBI): domain Eukaryota; kingdom Metazoa; phylum Chordata; class Mammalia; order Eulipotyphla; family Solenodontidae; genus Solenodon; species Solenodon paradoxus. Next base: position 95,340 of record RJWH01003094.1, read on the forward strand.
ACATTTTTTAGATGTACATTTTCAGTCCTCCATTACCTTGAGTAACTGAGAATGTGCATAATTCTTGGTAGACAAATAACCCTCATTCAAAATATTATATTAAGTTTATTTATTTGGTCCAATCTTTTCATGGTAACTCCTTTATAATTTCCCTTAGAATATTTTTTTGTTTCAAAACTATTGGTTTTCAATAACAGAAATGCAAAGAGATTTTTCTGGCAGGACATTGGGTACTTTTGGTTCTTGCATATGAATCAATTTTGAAGTTGAAAGGTCTTTGGAAAATGGTTTGGAAAAGTAGAAAATGACTCCTTAATAAGGCATTAGACTTCAGGTTTGCGGATAGAATTTAAGTATTCAATTATTTGAATGTGAGTTGTTTGGCTAATCTTCCAGTCCAGTGATAATATCGGTGCTCTCAGGGTACTTTGATTCAAAGTTACTGATTTTAGGTGTTTCAATTTTAGTTGAAAATTTCCTTTTCAATCAAGTTAGAGACATTAAAGCTACTTTAAAAGTGGGTAATGTAAAAATGAGAAATTCCCAAATATTTTATCAATTCCTTTCAAAATAAGTAATTCTTCTGATTTTTCCACTTAAGTTATATAAATTTCATTGGCTCTGAAAAATAACTACAAAATAAAAATGAAAGAAAATTTTTCAATGATGAAAATATGGTAGAAATGAAAAGTAGTAGTTTCCTGTACTAGTTTCTTTTCTTTTCTAAAAGTTATTATTAAAGGAAGATTGCATTATAACATTACATAGGTTTGACATGTGCATCATCATAAATCAGCAAATCAATATTTGTATATAATAAAATTCACTGCCAACAGTCAGTTCTATTCTCCATCATATAATTGACCTCAATTACTCAAATCCATGCCCCCTCTTCTTTATCTTCTATTAACCACTATTTTGTTTTGTGAATTAAAAGCCTATTTTTATTTGATTTGGTGTATTTATTGTTTTGCTTTTCTATATATCACACGAGTCAGATCATATGATGTGTCTCTTTATCCTCCTGACTTACTTCACTAACATAATTCCCTCTAGATTTATTCATCCTGTTCCAAATTAAAAGGCAGGATTTCTTCTTTTTTTCATAACTGAGTAGTATTTCAGTATATATATATATATATATACTACATTCTCTTTTTAGGTTGCTTCCAGCTCTGAGATACTATACAGAATGCTACAATAAACATGGTCATGACTCTACTTCTTCAAATTAATATTTGGGGGATAAATAACCACATGTGAAACGATGGAATCCTAAGGAATTTGGGGGATAAATAACCACATGTGAAACGATGGAATCCTAAGGAATTTCCATTTTCAATATTTTGCAGAATCTCCATACCACTTTAAACAATCGCTGCATCAACTTATACTCTCACCAAAAGTGTAAAAGGGTTCCCTTTTCTCTGAATCCTCACCAACACTTCTTCCCAGTCTTTTGGATAATAGTCATTCTCACATGTATGAGATGATATCTCATTGCTGTTTTTCTTATAACCCATTTTAAATTGAAAGCAAGTTAATCTTTAGTTCATTCTAACAGTCTACATTTTTACTCCCCACCCACCCACCCACACACACACATATATTTACAATTTTGGATGTCTTGCTGCTTCTAACTGAAAAAATTTCATTTTACAGAAATACCTTTGGCATTTCTTGCAGGACTAGTTGCATTGTAAAGAACTCCTTTATCTTTCATCATTCTCAAAATCTCTTTCTAAGTGAACCTCAAAGATTATTTGGTTGGAAATATTTTTCTTTCAATTCTTTGAATATATCATGCCATTCCCTTCAGGCCTATAAAGTTTCTTCTAAGAAATTTGCAGACTATCTTGTGAGAATTCCCTTGTATATGACTTGTTTTTCGCCAGCTGCTTTTAAAGTGATCTCTGTTTTTTTTTAATTGTCATTTTAATTACAATATTATTAGTTATGCCTGTTTGGGTCTGTTCTGTTTGGAAATCTTTGAGCTTACTTTATCTGTCTATATATTTCCTTCCCTAGGTCAGGGAAGTTTCCAACTATTATTCCTTCTATTAAGGTTTCTAACCCTTTCTCTCTCTGTTCTTCCTGGAATCCTTATGATGAAAATATTTTTCTTCTTTATGTAAGCCTATAGTTCTCTTATGCTTTCTTTATTTAAATTGTTTTGCCTCTTAACATGCCTTCTCAGCTGGCTTCCACTGCCTTATCTTCTAGCTCACTGATTCAATTGAAAGCTTCCTCTAGGCTACTTTGAAACCCTTTATTGTGTGTTTTAATGCAACTACTGTATTAACTTTGTGATTTCTGTTTTGAACATGCTCATATTTTATTTTCTGTCTTCATTGTACACTTTATTTTGCCTATTATTCTAATTTCAGTAAACATCATTAAGACTGTTGTTTTGAGATCTCCTTTAGCAAATTTACTTCATTCTGTTACATTAGGATTTTTCTCTGGGGTTTTGTTTTGGTCTTTCGTATGGGGTAAATTTCTCTAATTATGGTCATCACTCTGTGTTTATTTCTATGGATTAAGTTTTTCTTTTCCTGTCTGATGAAATTCTTTGTGTTAGAATTTCAGATCATAGACTATAAACCTGGGGGGAGGAACTCAAGCTGCTGGGATCTGAGGGTGTTAGACTGAATGCAGTTTCAATAATAGCCACAGGTAAAGTAGGGGCAAATGTGAAGCAGATAGATGAAATATCTCATGATTCTACTCAAGAGAGCTGCAGATGCCAAGCAGAAAGCTCCACAAACTAAACTTTGTTGGCAATCACTCAGCTGCTTATGCTGGGATTGCAGACTCTGGTTGCCTGCTACTACACTCAGTGATTGCTACCCCAGTAACTGCAAGAATTGTACCCAGGAGAAAAAAAACTCCCACAATCACAAGCACTGCTGATGGTAACTGTGGAAATTTCAATCTCTGACCCCTTCCTAATACAGACTGGAGCTCATGCCAGTCAGACAAAAGAGGATCTGGGGACTACACCCAGCAGGGTTTCTGTTCACTAGAAGGTTATCCCTCTTCCTTTTTTTTTTTTTTTTCCAATGAAGTTTTTGGTTCAACAAATGAAAATCCTTCTATTAGGTATGTGTACACTTCATGTATTGATTCCCACCTGCTCTCTGCCTGCATTCTCTGCTCTGTAGAGTCCCATTGTTCTAAAAGGAAAGTCCCTCTATTTTCTACACCAGAATGTAGGTGTTTCTCTCTTGAGAAAAGTTCCCAGGTGCTAGAACACCCAAGTGGGAGTAAAGGCCTTCAGTGTCTGGAAAGAGGCTCTGAATCACCCGTGACCCTCCCAGCCTCAGGTTGTACTGCCTGGGCAGCACTTCCAGCATGACTGTGTCTTGACTTTTCCTATCCTTCCCATTGTTTTCTATCACTTTTCTTGGTGGAAATTCTGGTCCTCCAATTTTCAGTTCTTTTTCAAAGGCCATAGCTTGTATTTAGATACAATTTTGTTGTCCTATGGAAGGAGGTGTGCTCAGAATCTTACCAGTCCACTCCCTTAGCTGGAATCCTCCCTCACCCAGGTTTTACCTTAAGAATTATTTGACCACTCAGGTAACTTGTGGGACTGCATCTCCCTATACCTTAGAACTTAAATATCATCAATTCTATTTATTCAAGTGAGGAGCATTTGCTTCTAATATTTTTAAATCATAGTCATTAAACTAAAAGAAGGTTCTAGAAGGATTTTATCATCCATCAAAAATAAGTCCATGATGATATCAGTTTCATAGATTAAGACTGCTCTTTACTATGCCCAAAAACTTTTTTCAAGACTTAAATTTCAAGTTTCAGTTTTCCAAGTAACCTGTCAGTGTACACTCCAAGGCCACATTATCAAAGCTACTCTGCCAAAATGTTAAACAAAGGACTTATGAGAAAAACAAAAAAAACAACAGTGATACATATTGTCCTGGTATGCCATTTTGATTGCTGTATCTTAAAAGTGCATCTAAGATAAAAGTTTTATCTTTTAGCTACTAAATAATGTATCATGTCACCAAGAATTAGCTTTTTCCTTGTAGTGAACTGAGTTTGAAAAGATCCCAAGCCAATAATTGAAAAAACCAAGTCTGAGTCCAAAGATAATCTGAGTTAACGGGACATTGCTTTGCTAAATCTTACTTGAGAACTATTTAGAGTCTGAGGTTCTTGGAAGAGGCCACAGAGTGCCTTGTAATTCCTTTCCAAACAACTTTTACTGGAGAATGAGTGACCATCTAGGCTGGAAGGGGCCATAATGGGACCGTAAGAGCTTGAGGGCAAACAAAAGAAGCCGATCAAAGGAAGTAATATACTTCTGTCCTTGATTAAAAGCACTTACTTTTTAGTTTCCCCAAACCCAGGCCTCTTATATTCCAATTTATTTAGTATTCTATTTAATACCATGCATTCAAAGAGTTCTTTCCTTCTCAGAGAAACTCAGGGAAAAAAATTATATTTAACTAACCAGTCAAATGAATACTAATTTCATTTGAAGTTAAACATTTTTGAAATTTTTGGCTTAGCCCCATAATGCAATGCCCGAAGTGCCTTCAGATTTTTATTCCAAAGTGGGTTTTCAAATTCAATTAAATTCTCTGGCTTCAAAGCTACTCAAGAAATATTCTGGGCCAAAGATATTTCAGTTACCTTAAAACCCTCTAGGGATAACTCCTCCAAAAAAAAAAAAAAAAAGAAAAATCAGGTCTTTTATTGTGGAAACTCATAAATGTCAATGCAAGCATACCCTGAAGGCTCATTTATCACACAGAGGTTGAGCAAACTTGTGACTGGAAGTAGAATGAATAGTAATCACCTCTGAATATGTTCTGTGTTTTTTCATGCTCTCTAGTTTCCATATCAGTTCAGTTTGCTACTCCAGAGCTGGATCATATTAAGGTATATGTAGGATAGGACTGAGGCTCATATTTCATATGTTTCTGCCAGTCTCCTATGCAAAAGAAAAAATAAGTGTTCATAGAGACGGATAATTCTCAGCACAGCTGACAAGTTTCACTGTTTCTTGTGTGTTTTTGGTTTTTGGTTTTTTGGTTTGTTTGTTTGTTTTGCTTCTTTTCCTCAGCTGAGAAAATTTGCTGTTGAACATCTGGCTAAGGAATGTTGAAAGTCCAAAGGGGCTGCTGTATCATCTGAAGAGGACTTTTTGGAGAAAAGTAACATGGAGTAGTAAGCAGCTTCCCAGAAACAGAGTTTCAGAGAAAATGCTGTGACAGTTCATGAAATGTAGCACATCCTAAAAATGGAGGGGTGGAATCAAAAACTTCTACAGCTATGGTGAGTCTCTTGTGGTTTGGACATTGAAATGTGTCATCGTAGGAGGCTCAGATGAGAGCCACCTAATCCACTGTGAAAATATCTAGACTGTGCACCAGCCAGGCTGATACCAATGACAGCGCTTGCCTACTTGTAAGCAACTTAGCTTGGGAGAGCTGGTAACAAGCAAACTAGAGTAAATTTATGTTTGTGCAAACATGTACAAATAACCCTAACGTCTGCTGTGTTACCCTAAAATTCCACCTCCAGCCATTCAACAACACAGGTCAAATCAGTGCTTATAAACTCACCTCTATGAGCCACACAGATCTGTATCTACTTGTGTTTCACTGCAAAACCTTTGCATTGATTGTATTCATCAGTTTCAGAAACAAACAGCAAATACGCTGCTTGTTTTACACCAGGGAGAACCATAGGAGCGTAAAGTAAACTCTGCAAAACTCAGGATCATCAGTCATCTTAAGATTCCCCAGAACTTCCAATAAAAACATTTACTGTCTGAATTTAGGTGTGTTCATTTTATACATAGAATTTTAGATGTGAAAAGGTACAGGAAAATCATCTCATCCAACTTCTTTTCTTGCAGAGTAAGAAATTGTGATAGTGAAATATGGTTTTCTGAAATTATACTAATAAGAAGCAGACTCATAGAGCCTGTCTCTTTCTACCACACAGTATAGATTCCTTTATAATCATTCATGCTATTTCTTGCCCTGATGGCTTGGGAATGTTGGGGGGGGTTTTGTTTGTTTGTTTGTTTGTTTGTTTTGTATTAAGGTTTTCTATTAATTTCCATAATTATTCAATTCTTCTGCAATTTCTTCAGTGAGGCACTACATTTTTAAATCCTAAAATGCTAACATGGAGATTAAGAGATGCATGTTAGAAAACTAAGGCCAGAAAGAGAAGCAGAGGACTGAGGTGGTATAACATGGACAGCCCTTGACATAAAAACAGAACACCCAGTGGGTCTTTCACCAGACTAGACTCCTAATTTCCTTCTCCCTTTCTGTTCCCCTTTCCTATGTTCTATCTTCCTTCATTTCTTTTTGTTTGTTCCTTTGTAGTAGTTTGACAAATAGTTATTACCATGACCAAGGAAAACAATTCTTCCAGAAATATGTACCCTGGTCCTCATTGCATTAGAAATAGGAATGTTAACACTTTTCCCTTGAAAAATGACCATTTCTATCAGAATGGTGATAACTCTCCCATTTAGTTATTGCTAAATTACTTTTTTTTTTAAGCTAGGTGATTTTTCTTTCTTATTTTATAAAGGCAGAAAACAGAATTTCTCCCCTAGTGCTTAGTGGTTTGGGTTTGAGTTGTGAGCTTTTGGGGGCGGGGGTGGGGGGAGCACAAGTGTGTAAATTACTACCTTCAAGCTCTGTTTGGGTTGCATTTTCCCTGAGGAACCTACAGATTATTCACAGTCAAATGGCAGAGCCATAACAGGCTGAACCAGTTCCCGTTTTATTAACAGCTTTAACTCCTAGATCCAATTTTCCTTGGTGAATTTTGTTTGAAACCCAGTATTCTCACACATGGGCTTATGTTTTCTCATTTTCAAAATGAACAAAGAATGGCCTCTTATTAACAGAACTAAAGAAGAGGGAACAGTGTTGGCCTCATCCCTGTAAGTAAACTGAAGCCAAATAAGCAAATAGAGGCCCCGTCTGTGGGAGGAGGGTCACTAACACCACTAGATGACAGCCTTCTACTCCCTGGAGTCCTGTATTATCCAGAGACCTCCCTGGCTGTAATAAATTAGCCTGACAAATTATTCCTCTCACCGGACTTATCCATTATCAACCTTTCTGAGAGGCATTTTAGCAAAGGAAGCTTTGTCTGTAGGTGACATGCTGAAGGCAGCTGTTTAACAGAATCGTTTCTTTAAGGATCTGTGAAGACTGCTTTCATCAGAGTAGATGGTGGGGTACACCTGCCTCTTCTCTCTCCAGAGCTCACACCCCACATGTCACCGTCAATCTTTCCATCAAATCTAATCCATCCTTTGCCTGAACTCTGGAATCCCAGATCTCTCAGAGGACCAGCTCAGCCCACAGCACATACTTTCTTGCAGACCACAAATGTTCCACTCAAATATTTCAAGAACGTATTGTTCTTTTATGTGGGGGAAATCCATTTCCCCAAGTTTACTAAACAAAAACCAATCCATTTCAATCAATCCATGTGCTGCCATAGATCATATAAAGATCTATGTTTCCTCATACAGGAGATGAATAGCAGGAACAGCAACTGAACACGCTCTTCAAGAAGACAAAGATTATCTCCGCATTTCCAGCCTTACCCTCTCCAATCCATTCTTCACAAAGCAGCTAGAGTCATCTTTCAAAAATGCAAATCTGACCATATCAGAGACCCCTGCTTAAAATCCCTGAATAATTCATCATTTTTCACATCTCAAGTCCTGGGCGTGTTGTATACCACCCTTTATGATCCACCTTCTGCCTCCCTCTGAGATCAGTTTTATCTTCCAATGTACTATCCCACGTTGCTTGTAACCTATGTACCAACTACTCCAAATTGCCAGTAGTTCAGATAAGGGTACATTATTTAATGGCATGTCCCTTCTCACTTTGAATGTTCAGGCCCCTTTGCTTGAAACATTCTTTTGCCTTGTCCCTCCTCCTTTCGATTATTAACTTTTTATGCTTCATCTTAGCTGCCATCGCCTTGGGGAGGGCTCCTGACCTGCTGAGATTGGGCTAAATACCTGTACTCCAAACAATTCAGCGGCACCAATCAACTCAATTGCAATGGTGTACTTTCTTCTTTTGTAGTCACTCGGTAAATTTCTTTAGGATAAGGAGTGAACCTAATAAGTCAGACAGTCCCACCATCTAGTTCAGTGTCTCCTACAAAAATGGCAAAATGCAATACTTTGTTACCATAGTGAGAGAACTTTACTTAATGCCTTGTTAAAGGTGATGGTAGCATAGCCCGTATTCTCAAGACGCTTGCAATCAGATGGAATGATAAGAACTCATCTAAAAATCATTAATAAAGAAAACAAGCTGCATGAGTACTGGATCTCAATGTTACACTGGTGAAAAAAAGATTGTTTAGTAGTTGATATGGAAAAGAGGCTATGTGGAGGTAAGAGAAGGGGAGTCTGAAGGACAGGAACATGTACATAAAAGAGAAGACAAGAAGACAAGCAGAATTGAAGGGTCAAGGAAAGGTCCAGATGGCAAAGCATATACACACAAAATATGTTCAACAATGACTGGCTGATTCAATCTGGAAAGAAGAAAAGGAAATTTTTGCAGGACAATTCATTCATTCAAGCAGAATACAGTGAATTATATGCCAGGTACTGTTCTTGAAATATCTCATTGAACTAAGGACAATGACCATTAGCCTCTAGGATTTTACCCTTCAAGGAGAACAACCCTAACAAATAAGTATGTGCAGGTTCACAACTCCTTAATTGAAAAATGAAGTCGAAAAAGATTGAAAGCTTCCCCTTCATTTGTCAGTAATCTGATTTGAACTGAATGGCTATGTATAGTCCTTATTCTAGTTAACATGTATTTCTAGGCATTACTTTGGAAACGTTAATGTGTTTGATCATAAAATTTTCCAGTGGACAAGATGCGATATAGGATATATGCACAGTATTCTTTACTAAAATCTAAAAAAGTCTGATTTCTGAAGCATATCTGGTCCCCAGGGTTTCAGATGGGAACTGGACCTAATGCAGTTTCAGAAATAGTGCCATGGAAAAAAGAAAACACAGAGCAGGCTCAGGAAATATGGAGGGCAGCGAGGCAGGAAGGGAGCCGGACAATAGTAAGTAGGGAGGTCAGGGAGGGCTTCTTTGGGAAAGCGGGGTACCAGCAACTTCACTTAACAGAGGGGAGGGAGTCAGCCAAGCAGCTCTCAAGGGAAAGTATGTTTCATGCAGCAGAATAGGGGAGCAGAGGTCCAGAGGCAGAATATCAGGGATCTCTGAGGAATGGTAAGGAAAGCCAAGAGGTAAGAAGATTAAGAAGATCAAAGAAGTAGTAGATGGGCACATCATATAGAATCTATAAGCCTCTTCAGAATTTGGAGTTGAGGAGTGACAAGACATGACATCTTTTCAAAACATCATTCCAACTGCTGTGCTGAAAATGAAAACTGAAAAGTAAGGGTAGAATTGTGGAGACCGAGCAGGAGGGTATTTCCACAATCCACCTGAGACGGTCGTGGTTCGGGCTCCAGGGGTGGTAAAGGAGATGGCACAACGGGATCTGATTTGGAACAGTTACTGGAGGTAGAGTCCACACAATTTATCAAATTGGATGTGGACGTGGGAGAGGAGTCACAGGTGACACTCAGACTTGAAACTCAAGATTTGAAAGGATGGATGTGTCATCACTTAAAATGAATGAAAACTAAAGGTGCAGCAGGTTTGAGGGAATGGCTTTATTTACAGTGAGCTCCAGGCCTCTGTCAGACTTCCAAGAGGTGACATAAAGTAGGCTGTAGACCATACAAGTCTGGAGTTCAGAAGAGAAATACAACCTAGACATAAACTTGGGAATTGTTTGCATAGTGCGGGCATTTAAAGCCATTTGACTGGGTGAGAATTATAAAGAAATATATGGAGATACAAAGAGAAAAACATCCAAGGATTAACCTCTAAGAGAGGCAGAAGATAAAAGGGAGAAAAGGTACTGATCGGGAAGGTACTATGTGTAGCCCTAAAGTATACTGGTCCTCCCAAATACTAATGAACTTAAAAGAGTATGAATGAATTCAGTAATCCCTAAGCTTACAATTAGATGTAAAAATACACCTTGAAAGTAAAGATGCATTTCCTGGTTCTTAAAGGATTGGCTTGGAATAGAAACAAGAATTTACCAGAGTAATACAATTCTCCAATGCCTCATGTATTCCTGGCAGGATGCAAATCAACATTAAAAGTGTGCTATTCAGACCTAAATTTCATTCCCACAGAGCTGAAAGAAATGTAATAAATGCTTTCTGTTGCTATAATAATAAGCATCAATTATGGAAACAATGGTGTCTGCTTCTACAGTGAGGGCTAATAGACAGCCTTTAACAGGTGCCAGGCAGTGTTCTAAGCATTATATACTGGTTAACTCATTAACTCTCCTTATGAAATAAATAACATTATTAACAAGGAGGTCAGGGATACTATACCAATTCACATAGCTGTGATAGAACTTGGATTTGAACCCCAATATTTGACTCCAGAATCCATTCCCTTTATCAACAGGCTAAACTTCTTAGAATAAGCACTCTTAACATGACATCCAATTCCTGCAAGTTCTAGGGATTCTAATTATCTGATGACCACATATTAAAAAGAAGCAACCAACAGAATATCTGAGATTGGCATCAGAGAACCCCAACTCAGGTTTACACTCTGCCATTACACTTTACACTTTAGCCATGTGCCCTGACTTCACAACCTTGAAACTGAACCTTCCTATACAACAGTACCTGTGATCAAGGTTTAGGGCCAGTATCTATAGAAATAGAGCTCTGAGTAGTGTAAAACACATTTCTAAGTTATTTTCTAGCACCTGACATATTGGGAGGCAACTGTTTGGGGAGAAACTATCTTTTGTAACAACGCTACTGGCCCAACTCTACAAAGTGACATAATCAGTCCTAGAATGGGGACCCTCTTCTTGGTGAAGTTCTCCAGAGGCCAGGCTTGGTCCTCCTCCATTTACGTCTCTTCCTGTTCCTCTTCACTTCATCACTGTGTGCTCTTGTTATTGATTTTGAACCTGACCTGAAATTGCAGCGAGCCCCCATTATCCCCAGCTGCCTACACTTGGAAGATGCCTCCATGACAGGTCTCTGAACTAGAACCTGGAAAAGACAATATGGAGCTGTTTGCCTGGATTGTGTGTCTCGAAAGCAAAAAAGCACAATTATTTTTTTATAGTGGAACTGAGATAAAGAACTCTTTAACATATAATTATCGTAGGACTGGTTTTTGAGTATCAAGGAATATCCTCTTCCTTGGAAACTGGTACAATGTTGAGACAGTCAAGGAATACCTTTGTTTCAAGGTGTGAGCTGGGAGCAATTGTTTCCTCTCGCTGAGGACTGAGCTATTTAACGAGGAACATTCAGAAGCCAGTCTGCTAGGTTAAAAGCTATAAAACTAAATTCTCATTTTTTGAATTGACTAAAGTGAATGATTTTTTACAAAGCTTATCAGGAGCGAAATCTCTGGAGATTAAAGCAATCAGGACTGTTTAACTATCATATCTATCAATCCCATAACCTGTGTAAATACTGTCAATTGATTCCAGTCTTCCAGCAGAATCCTTCATTCTGTGTTTTCTGCTTGTATGGATTCCCATACAAAACGCTCAGTTGTCAAGAGCTCAGGTGTGTCAGCGACATTATAACAGGTGAAATGAATCCATGCATTTCTGAGTGAACAATCCAGAGAGGAGAAATAACATAGGAAAGAAAGAAATATTTTTCTCCCTAAACTTTGTTGGAAAAATGTTTTAAAAATAGAACTAGAGTTCTGTTTCCTGTTGATGATACTTTGAAGCAGGCTAATATGTTGAAAGGATTCTTCTTTGGTAAAAGTTCCTAAGCACTCTGTTTGAGAAAAACAAATGATCCAATTACCCACAACCAAAGCTTTAAAACACCATCTGGCTCAATTGGTGGTAAGATATTAAAGAATCACACACACACACACACACACACACACACACACACACAAAAAAAAAAAAAAAAAAAAAAAAAAAAAAAAAAACAGCTGAATGTGATAAAATGGAATCCCATGAAGAGGAAAATGAGCTGCGAAAAATTTTTATGCTCCTTTTCCACATTTATCAAAATTGAAGGAATCAAAACATAAATTATCTTTAAAATGTCCCTGAGAGATTCAGCTGCCAACCTCACCACTGGCATCCAAATGCATCTTTCCCTCAAATACAAACCCAGACTATTCTTTAATTCTTCCACAATAGGCAGAATGGTCTCAGGCATTCGCTCAACCATGTCAGAGCAAAGACAGGATTTTAACAAAATAATTGATGTTTTTAATATCCATGCAGGTTCTTCTTTGTTTCAGTGACATAATCAGATTCAGATTTCTACAAGATTGAAAATCTTCTCTGTAACCCCAGTCTCAACTTTCGTCCCCACTTTACATTTAAACATTCCCGAGAGGTTTATGGTGTCCCTCTTCTCTGCTAAAAGATAATCTAGAGTCTTCTTAAATTCTACTCTTTATTTGATACTTAAAAAATGCTTTCTTGAAATATAACTGGCATATAATTAATTGCACACGAAGTATATAATTTGATGTGTTTTCATATATGTATATGAAAATAAAAAATCATAAATTCAAAATCATGAAAATTTCCATTCTCTCCCCACAGTTACATCGCCTCTGCTCAATGTCTCCCTTTCTGCTTATGCTACCTCTCCTCCAGCCCCACCCCACCCGAGGTAACTACCCATCTGCTCTCTGTCACTATGGGTTAGTTTGCAATGTCTAGAGTTTCACATAAACGAAGTCAGTCATACAGGATGTAATTTATTTTGGTCTAGATTCTCTCACAATAATTATTTAGACATACATTTACGTTGTATAGTTCATTCCTTTTTATTGCTGGGTAATATTTTGACCTATGGATACAAAACAATTTGTTTATCTCTTCTCCTATTTAGAGACATTTATAGATATTTTTCTTGATAAATAGATTAGGTTTCCTAATGTCTGTGCTAGATTCATAGCATCTGATCCACCTATCGGGTAAGTGAAGTATTGAAGTTCCTTCCTATTATTGTATTGCTACCAATGTTTCAGTTTAAGTCTGTTAATATTTGTTTTATATATTTAGGTGATTCCTGTGCCGGGTGCTTAAATATTAATGACATTTACATCTTCTAGGTGGATTGACCCCTTGTTGATCTTGGTCTGTGTCCATCTCTTCAGATAAAAGACAATCACCTTGATAATAGAGCAAGTACTGGAGGCAAGAGCTGAGACAGGCATTTGCCCTTCAGTTACCAGACCCTAGGAAGCCAGTGGGATACCCAGAAAAGTTCGTTGGAAGCTGCATCAAAGGACAGTCTAAAGAAAATAGGATGGAAGCTATGTCTAACAGATAAAGAATACTATTTTAATCACCTCTCTAGCCTGAATCATTTCCACCCCGGAAGAACTTGGAGGATCTTAAAAACGTTTTCTTCTTTCCCTATATTTTCTAAAACTACTTTCTTCCATTAATTGTTCTGCATCCTACACACAACATTTTGGGTTGTCACACTTCTGTGAAAGAATAGTATCTTCATGGAAAGTATCCTAATCTTTCTAATGGTGATATCATTGTTAGTTATCACATTTTTATATAAACCAAATCTATTATCCGTACAAAAGAAATCATGTATTTGAGTCATTATCTTTCTCTCTTTCTATCATCAGTACTACTAACGAGAAACTACCTTGGGGCTAATGTGAGCACTTTAGGTCCTTGTAGGAGTGCAGGTGCAGCAAGCAGGGTGGGCCACCCCAAGGTGTGCAGAAGGTCTTTTGGAGATGGTTCATGAAACGTGAACATCGACTTATCTCTGCAGTTCCCAGCACCATGCCTGACAGAAGGAGGCACTCAAGAAGACACTCGCAGAACTGAAGTGAACCTGTGATTGGACCCTGGGAGAACAAAGATATTCACTGGAATGCCAGCCTGTTATACTTTTTTTTCATTCTAGTACATTCAGGAGCCCAGAAAAGCTAGAAAGGTGGAAAGGCAGAAAAGAGGAACAATGAGGAGCTCATGGATAAACTCATAAAACCAGCCAGGGAATTACACTGCTTCACGGGGGCTGCATACATCCAGCCTCGGATACTGACGAATCGGTGTTTACACCCCCTCTTTCACTGTCTGTGTCTTCCTGGGGTAAAGTCAGGACACATACCGCACAGCCCTCAGGACGGGATTGCTCCATTCTTCATTTTGGTCCCAGGATCAGTGTTAATAGCAAGAAAACAACATGGGAACAGAAAAGATGTCTCTTTAAGCACTGGCAAAACTGCTATTAAAATCGCTTTATGCTTGCAAGGGCTCTTGTTCACATTCCCCCTAACTCTTCTAACAGCTCTTGTTTCTTTAATTAGGCATGTTTCTTACTTCAGGGCTAATGTGGGCTTCCCATTGTTTCAGTTAATAGGTTTTTAATATTTAAAATTCTAAGTTATGTTTGTTTTCCTTGGCCTTGTTCCATGAAAATTAATCTTTTTTTGTGGTGTGTTTGATGCTGCAGTGAAGGCTGAGATAAGACCCAGGTCTCCACACAGAGATGAACCAGCCCCAGGATGTGGCCTCAGGCCAGTGGAGTCCAGGTGTTTTGAATTAGAAATGGAATGAACTGGGTTCCTGGAGTAGGATTCCCAGATCAGAATGAACTTCGGGTTAATGAAGTGAGAAATGACTGTGTCCAGCAAGGTTAACTGAGTAATTTCTGCCTCTGAGATTGCTGTGCCTTAGTGTGGGACATCTAAATAACCTAACACTTTTCTAGTTGCTATACAAGTGATTCTCCAGCCTCCTTGTCTAAGCCTCATTCCTAGTTCTCAACTCGACCTAAAGGATGGGAATACGATAGGAAGCTGGCTCCTTGCCAGGCATCCTCAAGTACAGGAAAGGGGTAAGACGTTTCAAGATACTTGGAAATACATAATGCAACTGTCAGTGATCTTCACCGATAAGAACATGTTGAGTAGGAGCATATGCATGATCTCAAGGGCATCATTATAACCATTTCATATGGAATAGAACTAAGACCCAAGAGATTAAGTGATTTTCCCAAAGACTATACTGTTCCTTAACAGTTCGGCTCAGAATCAAACACATTTCCTAGCTGCAAGACGATAGTCTCTTATCTTCTTTGCCCTTCCCCAACTTTTAAAAAGTCTTTCCAGTTTCTCTGTTCATTAATTCTGAAAACAATGGAATGTTCTGCTTGCAAATTTAGAATCATACAAATTTCCTTTAATAGTTTCTGGCCTAGGCTTTTGTAAAAAACTCTTCCTACATGTAGGATATAGATGGCGATGTAAAAGAATGGTAAAGTAGTGGTAAATGCGACCCACAGTGAAGTCTCTTTAACCACAGATCATATAATTTTCTATTTATTGAAGACGCCTATGTGATGGGTTCTGTTTTTGAAAGGGTTCTATCTAAACTAGTTTACTCACTCTTCACAGAACTCAAGGAAGTAGGTACCATAATTAACCTGATTTTACATTACATCACTGAGTAGTGGAGCTGGCATTTGAACTCATGCAGACCAATGCTTAGGTCTGAATAGTAATTATTCTACTTTTTCAAATTCTAAATAATTAATAAATAAAAATAAACATCCATGCCACTTGTACAGAAAACAGATATATTCTCTTTCCAGCCAATAAAAAAAAGTTAAGATACAAAAATTATATCTATATAATCTTTATCTTTACTTTTATCTTTATTTTATATGGATATAATATTTTTACTTAGATATAAGATTCTTTCTAAATCTCTACCTAGTCAAATTCAGTCTATAATTTACCTCTTGTGAGCATCTAAAATAGATACATAAATTAATAATTTACCTTGAGCCCCAGCTAGAGTCAATTTTAGCTAAAATTCTTGAATAAAATAGAAGAGTTTTCAGAGACAGCAGCAGTTTCATGATGTCAGCATTTCATAAGTATTTTCAAGAGTTATTTCTCATACTTTGTTAAATTGATTTTGTTGCTCCATAAAACAACACACGGAATGTAACATTAGCTTAATGAAATTGTAGCCATCAGTTCCATAGTCGGTATTATATTTGCAACAGTGTTGTTTGGATATCCTATCACTGTTTTGTTTTTCACTGCATTAACCAACTTATTAAACATAGCCAATTATGGATTATAAACTCTGGGAATTCACCCAATTTTTTTAAAACAGACCATTCCACTGAAAGATCGTTTGAGTCTACTATGAAATTAGTTAAGCCCTCCCCTACATTTTTAATCACTTTATTAATTAGAATAAAAACCTACAATGTCCTAGAAGAAGAGAACCATGATTGTGTTCTCGTGTTTCCAGGCTACGGCTCTGGTTGTGTTTAAGAAAAAAGACCTTTGCATCTTAAAAGCAATTACTTTCTTAAACACTTTTGCAAATAGCAAGCATTTCATTTCAGTTTTATTGAATAGTTATCAGTGACAAAGACTGATGCTCACAAAGAAGGAAAATTATCCACTAAGTTGCAAATATAATGAAACAAAACAAACTAACAAACATATCCCCCAAAACTCACAGGACATGAGAGTGACGACGGGGTGGCGGTGGGGGGCAGGGGGCAAAGGAAGGAACAGGCGATGGTGAGGGGCACTTACACTCTGGTGGTGGTTGTGGCGTGAGATACAAACTGAGGTGTGATTTCAATATATTGTAATGCTACTAGAAGTGAAAACAAAAGAAATAATAAAATTTTATTTTAATTTCCTCTTTTTAATTTAATTTTTCTTCTTAGAAATTTGAAGCCATTTTTCAAGATGCAAAAATAGACTTCCTATTACTCACTACCAACTTTGTACTGATAGATTAACAAATTAGTTACGATGACCTTCTTCTGGAGACACTGCTTTGTAACCCTACCTGGATGTCGATGATTCTAGGGACTTATGAAATAAAGGAAAATCAAACACATGACTGAAACAATAAAACTACTGTTTTCAATTATCTGGACTTAAGCTACTATGTCCCCAGAAAATTCATCTAATCTTCATCTTTATTGTGTGTCTTCATCGCAATATAAGCAAAGGACTTTTTCATTATTTTCTTCTAGTGATGCTTTTATTAAACAAATGGATGAATAAACAAAGACATATCAAGACTATCAATTTCTATTGAGAAGCATGATGATTATAGATTGCAAAAAATAATCACATTCCTTATAAATAATAACGCCTTTTGAAGGTCAAACCTGAGTTCCGATCTAAACTCCTCCACTTCCTAGCTGTACAGCTTCTAACAGCGTCTAACCACTCTGGGCTTCAGTTCTTGAGCTGACCTTCTCTTTCCAGATGCCCTGTCCTCTCCTTTACCCTGTTCTCTTGTCAAAAACGTTCAACCTGCAATGACTAATGACTATGTTATCAGATATCCTTGTCCTTACCCACTGGCTTCCATTCAAGTTGAGCTATGGGGACCCTGACCAAAGATTGGAGGGTGGGAAACGAGGTGGGTATTGAGATCAGAAAGAAGGAAGTGAGGTCTAATATTTACTCACCAGTCTCCATCCTGCAAAGTCACCTCTGGTCAACTCTGTCATTTGATGAAGGTCAAATCTCTCAAGGGATCCTGCTCTACCAGTCTCCTTCTAGAGTCCAGTGACACTCCCACTTCCTCCCCCAGTCCTTTGAATCTAGGTGTGAGACCAACTCTGTTATGATTAGACTTGAAGGTCTGTGCTATTCCCTCTGGTTCCTCACCCTGGGGACACCTTTGTAAAGAGTGCCTTTATTAAACCAAGCCGAATTGAGTCTAATTCCAGGGCTCCATCTGCTTCCTGCTAAAACCCTGACTGATAAAGTCTCCAGTGCAGACAAATGGGAATAATCACACCCACCTCACAGGATTATTATGAAGAATGAAGAGAAATGTGTGCAGAGCCAGGCACTTCCTTGGATTCAGTATATATTTGTTCTTTTTATAGGCCTTTAGTTCAATTATAAAGTTTCATTATGTGTGAAAGTGAATGTGTTGCCTGCTATGAAATAGATCACATTCCTAGGTTTAAAAACTGGTGTGATATCACTGTGTTACAAAGACTTGAATAACAAAGTGTTGGAAACTCAAAAGGAATTCAACTTCACCACCACTCAGGCATTTTGTGTTCTAGTCACACAACACCCTATTTTATACAGAGATTCTTATTCTCATAGGTGGTCTCTAAGTAGGAACATAAAAAAAAGGAAAATTACTCTTTGAGATATGTTGTATCAAGATATGGATAACATCTAAATAAAGATCATAAGTCACACAGAAAAGCTTTGTCTATAGCTTATGATCAAGAAATATGATAGGACTCTTTTAAGATCATTTTTGTCTTTGTGGTGCAACCATGTCAGACTTATTTTATTTCAAATCAACTTAAACATATGCATATTGATTTACCATTTTATTGCAAAATATAAATAATTTCCTTATATATCATATCATTTATTCAAAACTAGTTTGCCAGTTTTATAAATACTGCTTTTCATTTATACTTTTTGCATTTATTGAGCCGACAGACAAAAATATATAATGTGAATTCACCTAGCATACTTGATAATCACTTTTATGACATTATAAATCCTCTCACTCTTAGAACAGCAATTACTCACAAAACATGACTGGGTTAAATTAGTTTAAGAAATGTATTTACTATATTAATTTTGAAAATGAGTCTGATTATGATAATTACTTCAAAAAATCATGCTTAAATAGCACAGGTATTTGAAAAGCTCTGAACTGGTACATATTTTATGAGCCAAAAAGGATTATTTTAAAAGGGAATTATGAAAGCAAGGAAAAGAAACATTCATTCTCTCTCTAGGTCAATAGGAAAGAGCATTTCTTTATACTACAATGTTGTGACAGTAACTAATCATATAGCAAGCCTTTGTCTGTGTGTGTGCTAAGAATGGCACTGAACATTTTACATGAATTATTAAAGTCAAGTTTCATAACTCTATGAGAGAGTATGTAAGTGAAGAATTGCTTTCAGCTGCATTTACTAAGAAACTTAAATAATGTGGACAACTAAATAATAATGTGCTTTCTTCAGGTAACAGAAATTCAGAAGTACGTAAACCCAGACCATGGAGAATCAATCTCCTGTACACACACACACACACACACACACAGACTATAACTTCTTTCCCACATGAGAGCTTCAACATCCCACCATTGCATCCATCTTCAAGGCAGAACAAGGCAGAACAAGTCAGTTAAGTGTACCACCTGTCAGAGTCCTTACTGAACAATTTCCATTTACATCTTGAGTTAAGATACAACTATCCTAAAAAATTATTCTTTGTGTAAGAAAGAATGGAAGAATGGATATTGGCTAGACTTCCAGCCCATCATAGGAAGTACTACGGTGACCTTCATTTTCTAGATGAAGAATTTAAGATGCACCACTGGGAAGCCACCTGAGAACTAAACCTCAAATCTTTCCCCAATTTTAAACTTTTTAAAACTGAGAAGTCGCAAGAATTCTACAAGAAACACCATTAGCCCCTTCACCCAGGTTCAACAATCATTAAAATTTCATCTTTCTATTTATACACATGCACACATGTGTGTCTGTTTACATTTGAAAACATAAACCTTTTTAGGAATTACTAGCAAGCATCATTGCCCTTCACGGCAAATATTACAGATTGTATCTGCTAAGAATAAGAACATTATCTTATATAACCAAATACAATTACCATCACACATGATAAAGAACTCTTACGGTAAAGATGAAAAGTTACATATACTAGAAATAAGAAGGAAGCCAGACATAGTTATCACTACATGGAGCTCAGTGGTGTCTTTGGGTGGTTTAAATTCACTGTTAGTTCCACTGGTCTCAAAGAGTAATGGTATGTAATGGTATGAAACTGGCCTTTTTCACCAGTTTTATCATTTGTTTATTTTTATTGATGGTTCCCTCCAGTTCTGGGTCCTTGGGCTCCATCCACCAGCTTAGTGCCTGAACTTTGCACCAGGCTCTTTATTTGTTTTCAATTTTACATAAAAGTGATATCATTCAGCATTTATCTTTATCTAAATTTTTTCGTTTAGCATAATTCTCTCATGAGCC
The DNA here is from genome assembly GCA_004363575.1 of Solenodon paradoxus. NCBI lineage: Eukaryota > Metazoa > Chordata > Mammalia > Eulipotyphla > Solenodontidae > Solenodon > Solenodon paradoxus. The sequence continues at coordinate 115,500 of RJWH01003094.1, forward strand.
ATTCAAGTAATCCCCAGGGAAGTTTTAATTCTTTCATGGATAAATAATATTCACAAATGGTACTCATGACAGCTGAAAATAATGTTGCAAGAACAACAGGAGTGTAGATATCTTTTTAAGGTTGTCTTTTTGTTTTATTTAGAAAAATACCACGAAAGCGAATTGCTGAATTCTGTGGTAGTTCTAATTTTAAATCTAGTTTTGAGAATCTCTATGCTGTTTTCTATTGTAGTTGCACCAATTCATATTCCTCAAAAATGCACAAAAGTTCTTTTTTTCAGTTTTGTCAACACTTATTTCTTCTTGTTTCGATCCTAGCCATTCTAACAGGTGTGCGTGAATCTCACTGTGGTTTTATAGTGCATACTAATCATCATGATTAACGATGGTGATGATTAGCAACGCTGAGCATCTTTTCCTGTCCCCATTGTCCATATGTATGTCTTCTTTGAAAATATATCTATTCAAATATTCATCACAAAATGGTGACTATTTAAAATTAAATATTAACATTTAAATTTTAAAGTTCTGCTAAAATCCCACGTGTCATCAAATACTCCAGTCCCAAGTACACCAAAAATCCTTTAACGCCAGCGGTCTCAACAAGAGCACAACACTGTGGCATATAACTGTGAAAACTCAAAAGAAACCAAAACACTAATAGAAAATCACAGAATGTCAGGAAGATGTCTAATACATAAAAAAAAAAATTTTAGAAAGAAAGCAATTGAAATGAATGAGAAAGATAAGAGTAGACAGAGGTCACTAAAACAATGGAGAAGGAAAAAAGTGTCTCTTCTAATAAAGGATTTGCTATTTAAATCCTAAAGATATACCTGAGTCTTAAAAGAGAAAATGAATGGAATAATGTCTTAGGCAATTAAGATAAAGGGGAGGACACAAAGTCACTACTCAAGTGTTCTGGAAAGATCAAGGTAAGCTGATAAAGAGGAGGAGTATATAGAATTGACAAGAGGAAGTATATGAAGGAGTGGATTCTGAGATGGGGTTGGGGAGGAACAAGAGAGAAAGAAGTGATGAATAATAAGTCATTAAAGCCACACCAAGATGTCTCTAGAGAAACTGTACTATAAATAGAAAATCATACAACACTAGAACTCTGGGAGAATGAAGACAAAACAAAAACAGCTCCTTATAGTTTGTGGAAATTTTGAGAAAACTATGAAACCATGACTTAGTAGTACCTTTAAGAAAAATTATGTAAAATTAAAGCATCAGAGTGAATTGAATAACATTTTTAACACCCTGCAAAGGCAACTATACTACTTAGTATTTAAATAAAGATGTCATGTACAAAAACATGGATGGACTCAAATGATATTAAACTTAGTAAGATAAGTCAAAAAAGATGCTCTATGATTTCACTCATATGTGGAAAATAAAACAATGAATAAACAAAACAAACGAACAAAAATAAACTCTTAGACTATCAGAGCAAAATGGTGGTGCCAGAAGGCAAGGGTTGGAAAGCTGGTAGGTAAATCAGGTAAAAAGGACTAATTGCATGGTGCAGGACAGAAGCCAGACTTTTGGCGATATAATTTATACATATGTTGACTTATAATGTCTATTAAACCTATATAATTTTATAAATCAGTGTTACTTCAATAAACACTTTTAATAAAATTAAAACCACTCTACCCGTTTAAGACAGGCGATGGTCTTGCATCCCATGCCTTGACAAGAGCAATAGACGAAGTAATAAATTGGTTTTCATAAAGTATTAATTGTCCTCCAGAATCTGGAGCCCCCTGAGTGTTAACTATGTCATAGCTGCACAGATAAGGCTACGCCTTCCTCATCTGCCACTACATACAGCTATTTGTTACCGAGTGAGATGTGGGCAAACAAAACTCCTGGGTATTGCCCTTCAAAGTCATTGGTACCCTACTGCTCCAGTTTGAATGTTTGGTCGTCCCGAAAATCACATGTTGAATCCTAATACCCAATCCAATGGTTTTAGAAGGTAGGACTTTGGGCACTGATTAAGTCATGATAGTTGAGGTATCATGAATAGAATGAGTGCTCTTATGACAGCAATCCCAGGAAACACCGTTGCCCCATCCTCTCTGGAAAGATACAAGAATTCTGTGACCCAGACGAGCGCCTTCACCCAGCCATGCTGCCACCATGATCTCACGTTTCCAGCCTCCAGACATGAGCAATAAGTGTGTAGTGTTTATAGTCACACGGTGGATTTTGTTAACCAGCCTGAATGAATTAAGACACATCCCTTTCTTCTGCACTACTAGATAAAGAGCTTTAACATAGATATACTGGACATGAACTGTTTTCAGTCACATAGACAAGGGTAAGAGAAGATAGAAAGGGTCCCTCTCTTATTTCATAGAGTAGAAATATCTTCATTCATACAAGACTAAAATAAAGGATTTTGTTAAACCACCATGATGGTCACTTTTAAAACAAATATAATCTAATATAGTAAGTCTATCAGTAGACTTATCTCTTACCGTGTCTCTTAAGAAACTTTGCTTCTTTAAGACAGAAATAATGTGCTCAGTGATTAGATCTTAATTATATCGAGATGACAATAACATCCGAAAGATCATTATAATCAGCAAAGTTGTTTCTGTTCTTGAGTGTGTGTGTGTGTGTGTGTGTGTGTGTGTGTGTGTGTGTGTTATTGCTTGGAGAACAAAATAAATGACAACAATGACTGGAAATTAAACAAATGTGAGCAGTGGAGAAAAAAGATGGCAAGCATAATTTATGTGCAAGGAGATTTCACTCAACTTACATGCTGCATACATCCATCAACTCACAAACAGATGAGCAAGAAATATAATTTCACTTATTTTTTTAACCAGACCTCATGTTGACCGGATGTGTACCAGCATCAGCAGAACAGATGTTAAATACTGAAATGCTTCATTATCCATTCAGGTGCATGCCGTTACAGCGACCCTGGACCTACTCCACAAACCCCTAGCCCTCTGAATGTTCCAGCAATTTCAGAGATGATACCAGGCACAGCAGGCAGCCTCCATGGTTTTTCTGGCAGTGCCTGGCTGGTTTCAGTATTATGTGGCTGCTGAATAGTTGCTATTGACTTTTTCTTTAAACTTAATTTTAGTTATTAGTGCCCATTCCACTAACTGGCAGAAACAATGTCAGTTACTTTCAAGTTCTCATTCCTTTTCCCAGAAAGCTTTAGTACAACTGCACTGGACAGAAAGGATCTGAGGATGTGCATGGAGGGGTAGGATTAGAAAAGCCTCCTTGGAGATTGTCCACATTCTCCCATTTCACTGGTGCTCAACGGTCAGCAGGTGGGAAGCCCAGTCCCTGAAATGTTGACAGTATTTCTATCCTGTCTCCTAGGAGTGCTCTGTGCCAAGCAAGTGCAGTCTAGTAGTTTACAAACAGCCATTAATATCTCTAAACTTTCGAGTGCCAGGTTCACTCAGTTAGAAAATTAAAAGACTTTTGATGACTTTACACATCATCAGTTACTAAGGTTTGGAACTCAATAGCTACAAGCTGCAAAACTGAGCAGACCAATTAAATAAAGGAACTGTAAAGTAAACTGCCTAGCTCCTAACCTCGCAGGGCCATGGAGGTCCTTCAGAAATGGGCTGACTGTGTAGAGGCAGCTGTGGACAGCAGAAAAGGATGAGGGGGCTGGGGATTCATCACGTGAGATTCCATAACTTGAGTCGTGGAACAAAGGATGCCTTTTCAATAGGAGGGGTAATAACGAACCCATCCAATAGAGCTAGAGAAAAAAAATTATTTACAAAAGAATATAGGGGCATGCTCTTGTGCTCTAATAAGTCAGGCCCTCTACTCGGTACAAATCACATATATCCAAGGACCAGGGTTCATGTCCTGGGGCCTGGAGGAACAACCAAGATGAACAATTTAATAAAGATAAGGTCTTCAATGTGTCTCTTCCTTTTCTCTCTTCCTGTCTGTCTGCAGACTCTCCTTCATTCCTGCCTGTATATTTACTTTTTAAAAAAGGGGGAAGAAACCCAGCCAGGGGAAATATGAATTTCATGAACTAGCAATCAAAAGAGCAATTTTAAAGATTAAAAGTGACCTGGACTGGAGGGAGCTTAACTCCAGCATTTCTAGCTTTGCTGATGGAATAAAGAAGGAGGTTACTGCCCAGTCACTCCCCAGGTATAACAATGAAGGCAAAGAGAGAAAGAATGAGGCTAAATTCAAGCAGCCGCGATCAGGTAGGGCGTAAGAAATATATTCTCCAAGCCAGAGTGGATTTTAAATATTCCAGAACCATCGAGGGTCCCACTGTTAAGAGCTCACAAGACAGACAGGAAGGAGATGGCCCAGGGCACCCAGAGCCCTCCGTTTCACTGCAGGAATCTGGCGAGCCAACATGTTTATAAATATTATTGTACATGTGTGCTCCATTTCTTCCAATTATATTAAAAACAGCTGCTATCAGGGAACAAACATTTGGGTCGTTCTGGGGCCGTGATTTTCAACTCAAGAATGTACCAATAAATATGGCATTAAAACAGTGCTTTCAGAATCCTAGCTAAAATGTTTAAATGAAGAGAGGGCTTATTCTCCCACGTTTTTCTTCTCATTCTGACATCGCCTTTGACCCTGGTTATGATCCCTCAGGACAGATCTTTAAAAACCTGAACTATGTGGGGGTTCTCTCCTGACCCCACCCGACATCGCCACCCCCACCCACTCAGCAGCCACATAGGTCTTCCAGGACTGACATTCGCGTAAATCAACTGGCCCCTGGGAAGCTCTGATTTGTGTGATTTGTGGTCTTTGCTGATTTTCGTAGTGTAAATGCTCCTGTATAGGTGATTTCAAAGCAAGATGTGTTTAATCAAGGGCTTGGAAAATTCCTGAAAACTCCACAACAAACTCTCCTGATCGAGAGACCTCTTACACTACAGGCAAGGGAAGTCTCCCTGAATCCAGTTCTCTGCCCCATGCAAGAAATTGTCCAGACCTCTGAGCAGTCTCAGATAAGAACAGCAATGAAAATAACAGTAGTCTCTTTGCAAACACTTTCATGGGCCAAGCTTTGAAGTCCTTTTTAGAGTAACATTATTGATCTCCATAAGAACCTAGTGAGGCCATTATCATCGTGTCCAAGAACAAAGACTCATGGAGTGAAATAACCTGAGCAAGTCACAGAAACTGCAAGTTAAAACAGCACCACTCAAACCCAGATCTTTCTGATTCCAAAATCCATAGCTTCATTCTGCTTCTTGTATCATGCAGTCCGGGTCCCCTGATGGGGAACTATGGCCTCTCTTTAATCCCCTTCTGTCACTTTCTCCTGTCTCCATTGGGATCCCAGTCAGTCTCTCTTCTCCTCCGCACAAGGCATTGTTCGCTGCTGGAGAACAATGGCGCCTATGTCCCCAGCATCTTTGTGAGCCACTAGCACCTGCGAGTTCTTACTGTGTGCTGACTGAATGAAAGGATGGATTAATTCAAGTTGAGCCCATGAGTCAGCTTGATTCCTGTTGTTTAGAAGGCTCACCAGGGGGTCACTCTCCCCAGGCATCAGAGCCTCATGGAAGCTGACTTCTAAGGATTTGGCTGGAATACGTTGATGTGGAGGAGACATAAATTGAAGAAATTTCTTACCAACTCCATTAAGTATGAGCTAATTTTTTCAAGGTAAGAAGAGATGAAAGACTCCTAAGGCAATATTCCCAGTTCATAGCTGACCTAAGTCTGTTGTCACCTGCATTTATAGCTCATACCTCCATGAAATCAAAACTTTCAAATGGCCATTTCATTGCTTCTGATCCCAAAATGATTAAGAATCACCTCTCCAGGCTTGAGGCTATAACTAATCACTTTGACTCCCAGCTCTTTGACCTATAAACTAGGATCATAAAAATTGCAGCCTGGAAAGCAACATCTGGAGCAACCCATAGACATGGCTGATAAATCACTTTACAAATTCATAAAAGTTTAAGAGCATTTTTAATTGAATAATAATAATCACACTTCAAAAGAATCTCAGTAGGTCCTATTGAAAATGAGGACACCAGTGATGAAGTAACAGTGTCTAACAGGGTATTTCTACAGGTTTGCTTCCTTTCACACTGTGTGGATTAGGCATGTTTAAGGCCTGTGACATACATCAAATCAAAGAGATTGTAAGTCTATGCTCTAAAATATGGAAATCTGACTCATTTCACTCCTTCCATGGATACTTGGGTGACAGATAATTATACCCTTTTAGTATAATGCCCAGATGTCCTTTTCCTCATCCGTGGCCCAAGATAAGAATTGTATAGATATGAGGGTTTTTATGGAATGTCTGAGAATAACGCTTAAAGCAGGATATTTTCATCTTGGAATGCTTATCTTTTAATATATGGCACAGAATTATTTTAACAAGTTTCTTCAAAATACTTCTTTTTATTTGTTTTCTTGAATTAATAACAGTGCCTTGCTCATAGAAGATCCTCAGCAATATTGTCTGATTGACTTACTGACCTTTAATTCTGATACAACAGCAGCAGAAGTGAACACAGGGGTTCAATTTTTTATTAACTTAGAATATCTTTTCAACAGATGGTGAATTGACAGTATCATCTTTAAATACAATAGTGCATTATTGTTTAGCTTGGAACTTGTGTCAGATAGAAGGATCCTATATTAATATATATCTGAATATTTGTTTTCTGCCCTATAAGATATATTAAAATAAATTCTTCCGTTTTAATTAACTTAAAAACTTATGCTTTCGGAGAGGACATGAGTATTTTTAGATAACACATATGATATATTTAATTGTAACTAGTTCATGATTCAGCATTCTACCTGATTTTGTACTCTTAAAGTGAAAAATTTTGAATGTATGATGCTAAGCCATTTTGGATTAAAATATTTTACCTGTTGATTCTATCAGTGTATAGCCATAATTTTCAAATGTTAGAATTATTTACAAAGGGAAAAATTAAACATTCTCATCCTTTGTGGAGTAGTGTATATGAGGTATTTCATTTCCCTAAAATGGAGGAACTAAAGCTTCCATTCCCTCAACTGGATATATTCTAATATTTTCCAAGGAGTAATTATACACTTTACGAAAATTAGAGATTCCATTTATGATTTCTATGAAATTGGATTATATCTATGCAAACTGTATCATTTAAAGCTCATTTTCTTTTTTGAGATTTTTTTTTCTTGATATGGAGAAGGAGAGGCTGATCACACAAGTGGCGGAGAAACTGCTTCACTGTGGAGAAACATAAAAGTGGATGCCAGATTGGAGGTTGTTGCTTGTGTTAGACAGAACAATGGTTTCCCAAAGGTGCCTACCTCCTAATATTGTGAATATATTAGTTTATATGGAAAGAAGGAACTAAGGTTGCAGATGGAATTATGGTTGTTAATAAACTGACCTTGGTGTGCCCTTGCAGCTGAGGCACTAAGCCAGTGGCTAAGGTGGACCCAAGCTGAAAACCTGGGTTTGAGGGGAAAAATCAAAATAAATAGACAAAGCAATAGAAGTCCTTCCTTTCTCCTTTCGTTCCCTCTCTTCCTCCCTTCCTTTCTTAAGAAGTTCATCCTCTTTCTCTCCCTTCCTTCCTCAAGAGAAAAAGAAACAAAGAAACTGACCTTAAAATAAGAATATTACCAAGATTGTCTAAGTGAACATAATACAATCATGAGGATCCGTAAAAGTGTAAGAAGGCTGAAGGGAAACATTGGAGAATGAAATGTGATGATGAAAACAGGATCAGAGAGTATGATGCTGAATAGTTGCTATTGACTTTTTCTTTAAACTTAATTTTAGTTATTAGTGCCCATTCCACTAACTGGCAGAAACAATGTCAGTTACTTTCAAGTTCTCATTCCTTTTCCCAGAAAGCTTTAGTACAACTGCACTGGACAGAAAGGATCTGAGGATGTGCATGGAGGGGTAGGATTAGAAAAGCCTCCTTGGAAATTGTCCACATTCTCCCATTTCACTGGTGCTCAACGGTCAGCAGGTGGGAAGCCTGGTCCCTGAAATGTTGACAGTATTTCTATCCTGTCTCCTAGGAGTGCTCTGTGATTCCAGCAGGTGCTTCCCATGCCATGTGGCTAAACACAGCCACTTAGGGCTAGTGCTAAGATGCTGATTTTTTTTTAAAGTTAATCTGGAGACAAGTTTCCCAATAATGTGAATGTACTTAACACCACTGAAGAGTACACTTAAAATGTGCAATATATACAGATGTTGCTATATGTGTCTGTATACCAGATACCTATATATTATAGACCAATGTAACTTCAATTTTAAAAATAGTTAAGATGGTAAATTTTAAGTTATATATGCCTCAACACCAAAAAATAACACAAAACAAAAAGCTAAACTCAGAAGTATCATATGTCCCTGGTTACCACTGTCTAAGTTATTATACAGCAAGGAAGGAGTCATACTAAAAAGGAAACACCCTTTATTCATACAAACCATTTGGAGAAACATAAAATGTTTCCTTGGTGATATGTGCATTTTTTTAGATAACTAAGAAAATACTCACCTATTAAACCTTACTTGTATAAATTGTATAAATTTGGAACCTAGAAAATTACATTCCGTCACCCCTTTACTTTCAGAATCAGCAAGCACTAAGTGCAAAGGGTCATCATTTAGTATCTGGTCAAGGCTGAAGTACTCTACTCTTCAACTCATAAGACCAAACCAAAGACCAAATCCCTGTTGGGAGGAGAAATAGAATTAAAGAAATGAGGAGAAGAAAGGAAAGAGATGTGGGGAGGGAGATAGCATCTTTACAGGACAGTGTCCTCTCCCAGGCTTCCTTCCAAAGGGATCAGTAACTGTCCAAGTTTCTACCAACGATTCCTTAGAGGTCTGGATATAGCAGATGGATAGAAAAACTTCATCTTCCCACCCAGACCTCCTTCTATTATGTTTCCTTCTTCAATAAAGTCACCGCTACTGACTGCTTTTATGATCATATACTTTTAAAGCTCTTTCTTCACAGGAAGGAGCAAAAAGTTCATCAACCTATCTTCTAATGTCTCAAGGACTCACGTTTCACCTTCTGTAACCACTTCTTTGCTTTGATGCTTCATGTAGACTTCTTTATTTTGCTTTGGCTTTGACACTGGATGCTCTTTTTTCCCAAGCGTCAGACTCCATGCAAAGGAGGCAGTCCCACTCCTGGCCCAAACACCCAGTCAGACTTGGACAAGCACAGACAAAGAGGACAACCCAGATACCACATATGCCTACAGAAGTAGGACCATTCACTTGTTGAGGCCATAAACTAGGAAGCTATGTTAGCTCCTATTCTCACCTTTATTGCTTACTTCCTCACCCAACAAATTTAACACACACACACACACACACACACACACACACACACCATCAATTAAATATTTTATGCTAACTCTACATCTTGAGTATTTCTAGAATATTTTATCCTCTTATTGACATTGCTATATACCAGTCATTTGGTTTACAACCTTATAATTTTGCACTCGAAAATTAGCAATTATTTTCTATCTCTGGGCATCTTGCCTGGAAACAGACTCAGAAGTGTCAGTTTCTGTGCAGAAAGTTTATTGGGGAACACACAGAGAAAAATGCCCTAAAAGAAGTGAGGGAAGCAGGGATGGACAGAAGGAGAAACTGAACAGTGATGCAGATATAACAGAGGCCTTTGCTCACCCCACAGGAGATAAGATGCTAAGATGGCTCTTTGGAGCTGTCCTAAATCAAGAAAAGGACACTAACTACCATATAAAAATGTCAATAGATACAGGTTCTTCCCAGACAGGAGCTGAGGTCCCGAAGGAGTGACTTGGGGGCATACCACAGTTTCCACTATAGTTTCCTTTCTTAAAAATGCTCAACTGACTTCCCTATATCTCTTACCCACGTTACTGCCATAGTATTCATTTTTAACACCAGTGTGATTATGCCATTATTCATTATGAAATCTTTCCATTCTTGATCATACTTTTCAGGGACAAATTCCAGCTTTTCCGCGTGATTGATAAACTGAGTGAGACCTGATGACCTGGTAGCCACATATTGCACCACATACCAAGCAGGCTCAGAACCACTTCAGCGATCTCTTACCTTCACGCTTTTGCTCATTCTCAGTCATATATCTAGATCAATAGCTCTGGGCTTTATCCTACATTTTAAACTCAAAAAATATGATCTTTTCTGCTCATTTGTTTTTTTAAATGAAAAGAGGCAATTCCAGGAATTGAGGTAAGTAAAAATAAACAAGCAGATTATTATTCCTTGGTTAAAAAACAAAAACGGAAGAAGAGCTAGTTTAAAAAAGAAAATGTTAATGACTAGAGATTGTCTATCTTTATATGGAATATAGTTGTAAAGTAAAACCTTCAAAGAATAATAGCTACAGAAAAGAGTTTAGATACCAAGAATTTAATCAACTTGCTGCTTATTATAGACATAAATGGCAAAACTAGATTGGAACCCAAGTCAGCCAGCTCTAAAGCCTGTTCTTTTAAGACTTCCTTTATCAATTGGCATTGGAGCTTAAGATAAGTAAAAAAATAATAGCTAATTCTGAATTCATCATAACCGTATTAGAAAAATCTTTTTGTTAAATTTCAAAATGTGGCTCAGGTTTAATGATGACAGATCAGAGAGTGTGCTGTTTTGATGATCATCAACCATGAAGGGGTCCTATCCAAACAGGAATTAGGTAGCATGAAGAAGAAACTGTCAAGGAAAGAAATGAATTTGTTTTCTGATTTTAAGAGTTACAGTACAGAGAATAAAGCAAAAAAGTGAGAGCTGGACATTTCACACTTAATATTTATATCTAGTAAATCCTCATCATGAAAGAATATATTCTCATAAGAATTACATGTGTACATGGCATCATTCTTCTGAAAAAGCCAATGATTGAGCTAAAGGTCTTAAAAATCAATAGCGCCATCATATAAAAAAAGCTAGAAACTGTGGTCAGTGAAACTGTATCAAAAACATTGAGGCAAGGAAGTTGGAAGGGAGCACACATTGGGTAAAAGGGGTCAAGTTTATTGTTAATGTTAGAATTAGACTGTTGGTGGTCAACTTAATGCTTTATATACAGATGTCGATTTACAATGATGTACCATAAGCCTGTATAGTGGTATGATGAAATATACCTTCAATAAAAAATTTTAAATAAATAAAATGTTCAGACAAGTATAATAGATGAATAGGAAAATAAGGAAGCAAAATTCTTTCAGGTGCAATAAAATATCAATTAAACTCTTTCCTGAAAATGAATGAGGTAAAAGTAAATTATTTTAAACCTATTCGTTTTCACCAATTTGTTCTGCCAAGACCCTCCTCATGCTACAGATTCTACCGAGCATGAAAAAATATGGGATTTATTCATTTATTTGTCTTTATTCACTCATTTATGCAAAAAACATAGGTATTGAATGCAAATATATACCTTTCACTATGACAGTCACTGAGAAAGCTGTGATATAAACAGCAAAATCCCTGACATCCTAGTTTCATATTCAAGTAAGGAAATAGAGAATAATTATTAAAACAAATAAATAAGTGACATTTAGTGCTATAATTAAAATAAGAAATGATACAGCGGGGAGAGGACAAGTTTATACAAGGTCATTCAGGAAGTCCCCTCTGAGAAGTATCATTTGAACATGGGTTCTAAGTAATGAGAAAACACGTAAACCCCTTCGACTCAGCAGTTAAGGCACATGTCATGTGAAGCCCAAGGACCCAGGTTGAAGGTGAAACAACAACCAAAAATGCAAATTCAGTGTGTCCTTGTAATTCAGTAGCTGAGACAGCTCGGATCTGGACCATGAAAAACCAAAGGACCCAGATTTGTTTGCCCAGGTGTGAGGGAGTGAGGACCAAAATAAATAAATACAATGCTTCTTCCTCCTCCTCCTTTCTTCTCTTTAAATTATGATGATGCTTATGATACTGATGCTGATGCTGATGATGACGTTGATAAGACATTGAGAGGAGAGGTTGCAGAAAACAAGTGTTCCAGGAAAAGAGAAAAACAAAAGTAAAGTCATAGATGTTTAAGCAAACATATTGGACTGCAGAAAAATCCAGTCTACGATGACTAAAGTGAGGGCGAGTTACAGATTGCATCATTGAAGTGACTGGGACCTGATTAGAACCTTGTCAGATCTTGGGTTTGGATTTTTATTCTGAAAGTGAAAACTAGTATTCTGCCTTCACAGGAAACTGATGAGGTATGGCTGCCAGAGAAATGACTGCAGAGATACCAGAGATGGTGGTGATGTAACCCAAAGTGAAAGCAGTGATGGAGGTGAGAGCTGGTCGCTCAGGAAATGTTTTTGAGGTAGATTCTATAGGACTCCTGCTGGTGTGCCTCATGGTGTGAATCAAAGGCAATTCAGGGCTTTTTGCTGTCAGCATTAGGTGAGCCACAGGCTAGGAAACAAGATGGAGTAGTGAGGAAGGAGCAGGGAGGGCGAGACGGGGAGACAGTGGTGGAACACAGAACATTATTCTGTTCTGGACATGAGGAGATTTCAGATGTTAGATATCCAAGAGGAGATTCTAAGTAAACAGTTACTACAAGAAATTGAACTTCAAATAGCAAAACTACAGCTAGAAGTAGGAAATTTGGGGAACTTTTTTCTGAAGATTTAAATTTAAAAGGCTCCGGGAGTTCAGTTAGGTAGGTGGAGGAGGTGACGAAACATAAAACTCTGGGTCATAAAACAAGTAATGAAAGATTAATAGCACATGTGCTGACTCCTATTATTCACTAGGCACTGTCCTAAGAACTCGATCTCAACTGTTTAATTCTTACAAAAATCTTCTGACATTAAAAAAACACCTATTTTGTCTTTATTTTCAAATGAGAAAACTAAGATGTGAACAGTCTAAGAAACTTGATAGTAAGTGATAGAGTTGGGGTTTGAACATAAGCAATCTGACTCTTTGAAGCAGAAAAGGAGACAGAAAGAGCTGCCAGTAAAGGAGAATCAGGATAGAAGTTTCAAGTAAGATAATGATTGAGAAAAAAAAAAAAAAGATTTTTAAGAGGGAAGGACTGATGGTCTTCCAAACAGTCAGCAAGAGGCAAAATCCAGAATGATCACTGATTAAAGAGAGAAGGTGAGGTGAGAATGTGAAGACACTAAGTACTGTTTTTGAAATGTGTTCCAGAAGGTTCTAGTCATACCAAATATAATATAAATCATGTTCCCTAGAGTTAGTTGAGCAGCACGTTGGTCCCAAGTGTCTGGCTTCTGATGCAGGTGAGTTTATAGGTTTGATGATAAGACTACACAGTTCTACTTGTTTTTATTTTCTTAGTAAAATAAAAAGCATGCTCATAATATGAGCTACAATAATGGAAATGGAATGCTGCTTGAGCAGAGAAGAGAATGTCTGAAATAGTGCTTCAGAGAGCAGAGGCATAAAATGACACGGGAGATATGGTTGGATTATTGGGTACCGAGGAAGACCCCTTTGAAATGTGTTAAGAGTCAGCATGGAGTTTTCACCAGCTTCATTCCAAGTCTTTGAGTGATGGGATTAGTCAATGTGAGGTGCAACAGAGTTGGAATTACAAACCAGAGACCATCATTGGGAATGACTAAGAAAACCAGGAAATAAGAACATAAATAGGTTAGCGAAGACTGAAGAGACTGTGTTGCCAGAAAACTCTAGATGAATAAGGGCCTGTGATTTCTCAAGCTCTAAATAGCTGCCAGGGCCCCAAACCCAAACCAACTGGAAGGAATCCATCAGTATGTAACTATGCTCCCAGTTCACTGGTGGCAGTCCTATTTTACACACCTTTTTCTGGATTAATAATTCATAGCACTGACTTTCACTCTCTAAATGGTCCTTTTGAACAATAAGTCATGTGATCACTCTACTCTGAAAGGAGCAGAGTGCATGCAAAAGTATAGTTTTGCTACAGTGGGAAGGAGGTAATATTCCTGAATTTCTGTAATGAACTTGAACACTGTGCTTGTGATTTTTATATTGAATGTGTAAGTTCATCTAATTTTGTCATAAAAATAGCAGCTCTATAAGAGTAAAATTATTATAATGATTTCACAAATGAAATTATAAAAGGCTAGTCTAATACTTCGTCCTAGGCGTAGACTTAAAAATCAGATTTGTAATTTAAACCTGGGTCTGACTGGTTAAAAAAAAAAAAAAAAGAGTTTATAAGGTTAAAGTAAAAAAGAGACAAATGTATGTACATATGTATGTGTGTGTAAGTTATTAAAATGTGTGTATATTTTTATTTTAATATTTTCTTTTTTCTTTAAAATTATCATTAAATTTTATTATTGGAATAGTACTCCTTACAAAGAAAGTGGTAAATAGAAATGAGTTCCTTTGGCATACCTTGGATACTTTAAAGTTGGACACGACCCTCCAGAAAACCATCATTTAACAGCTACCAACTAACAACTGTAGCAGCCTTGGTTTAGAAAATGTGACAGAGACAAATTCACTCCACTGTGCAAGTTCATGGTTACAGTGAGTGACTTTAAGGATAAAGAAAAGTTGTGATAATCTACACCATGACCAAGAAATTCATAACCATATAAAATACACTCGAAGCGGATTCTAAATAACAGTCCAAGTGACAAAAAAAATTGAAGGAAAGAAGGGAGAGAGGGAGGGAGGGAAGAGGGACTAAATCTGCAATAAACCAAATCAACTTTGATTAAATCAAACAAATACCTAATCATTGTATTTTAATCTATTTTTCAGTTATTCATGTGAGGATTTTTGTTCTAAGGGAGTTGAACTTGGACAAATTCTTAAGTGAAATCTGACTTCTGCCACTGGAGACAGATCAAGTCCAGCACCTGTGAGACCAGCCGTCATCTGATAAAGGAAGCCATTTCATCAGCCTGGAGGAGACAGCAGCCATGGGGATTCCTCCCCATCCCTGAACCTGTTCTGCCTCTGAGTGAACCTACTCGTCAGCCATAGCTGTCTAGACCAGAGTCGGCCCTCTACGGACAGCCCATTCAAAAGTCTGCCCAATAGAAGTCAGGGCAATTGTCTAGCCTAACCAAAATATCTTCCTCAGGAATTTCAATGTGGCAGGAATTCTAGTGTGAAATACAGAAAGAGCTGTAATTAGTCGTGTGGGTGGGGCTATTTAAAAACACCAAAAGCAGAGTTATCATAGAGGGGCTAAATTATACTTAAGCAGAAAATACAGCATCAAGATATGTGTAGGGTAGGGATGGTAATTAAGCAGAAATAGTGAACATCAGTAGGAACTCAGCAGAGAATAATTGATCTGCCAATGGGGCCCATAAATACTCTGTTAGGCAGCACCTCCTTGAACCCCAAATGACCCTGCCTTCTAGGGAGGCTTCATAAATCATGATTGAAACACAGCTCCTATGTCTTTCTCTTTTTTTGTTAATAAATTTTCCTTTTTATTATGTTTTTAAGGTACAGGCAGCAGTAACAGTGAGCAGGCAGGCAGGCAGAAAGAGAGAGGAGGAAGAAGCACTTTATTTATTTTATTTAGTTGTGCACGCTGGTTGTTTTCCCCACAACCGGGACTGGAATCCAGAGGTATGTGGTTTGCGCTCCTTTGGAGGAGAATGACCTAACCACTGCTCCATCAGGGAATGCTGTAGCTCTTATTTCTTTTGTGTGATTTCACTGTTGTGGTCCTATGTAACCCTTCTCCCTTACTGCCACAAAGATAATTGCCTAATAAATCTCCATCATTTGAGAAAGTCTTTTTTCTTTCTTTTTTTTTCTCTTTTTTGAGGGAAAAGGTACAGGTAGGAATGAAGGCAAGCAGAGGCAGGCAGGCAGGCAGAAGAGAATAAAATCAAATAGTATGAAATAATACTTCTTTCTCCTCTCCCTGCATGCTTGCCTACTCACCTTCATTCCTTCCTACACCTATCCTTCAAAAAAAAAAAAAAGGAAAGCAAGAAAAAGAAAGGGAACCATTAATCTAAAACCTCATGAGCACCGCACACTTCACAATACAGAGACTAACGGTACATCGTGTATCTTCTAACCTGGGTTCATCTACATCCAGCCTTACTTGGCCTTGTTTCTTCTATGCCTTTGTAATCAGGCATGTCAGGGGATTCTGAGAAACAATTCTAGACAAGGCTTGAAAAGAGATATTTAAGCTGTTTATCTCTTACAAGCCATTTCCTCTGGAATTGTTAAGTCTAGGGCATTGTGTCAGAAGCAGAGTTCATTTGAGTCTCTTGACTTTAACACAGTTTACTGGGGAAAGCAAACACAATACTCTCAGCTCAGAGAGACTCTCAGGCTCTCCTCCCAAATCCTGAGCACTGTGGAGTCACTGAATTTATGCTGCAGTAGACAAGGAGAAGGTGTATCCTCATCTGTTTTCACAACCTTTATGTTTCATCTCTGAATGTTTGAAATCTCATTGATTTTAATGTGTTCAAATGAATACGATTCTAATGACTCTCATCTCCATTTATATTATACAAAATACAATCCAATCTACATAAATCTGCATGCATTCTTAAAAAGAGTACTAATACACCGTACTAAGGAGAATATCTCAAAAGAACTTTCTTAAAATAATGTACCTAAATCTGCAAGCACTGATCACACTGTACACAGGTGAAATTATCATCAAGCACTCTCTGTCTTTGAGAGTTTCTGAGATTTTGAAGCAGAGGAAATTATAATAAAAGGAGATGCTTCTGACTGGTCGACATTCATGTTTTTGAAACTTGTGTCTATCAGCCCAAAGTATACTTTCTTAGTTTTATGAATGAGGCATTAGTTCTCAGGAAAACATTCAACAATTACCAAGATGTATTTTAAATGTTGAATATTCAGAGAGCTAATTTATTATTGAATATCATTGTGAGCAATAAATCAGGTCGATGACATCTGCAGAAATTCACAAAATAAATAATTCATTCTTTTTAAATTGGGATTCCAGGGAAATATAACTCAGTCTTAGGAATTTTAATTAAAGCAAGTTCTCAAGTGTAAAGTGTAATTCTTATATTTTTAAACAACCAGAATATGAAAGTCACTGAGCAGCAGCAAGCCAACGGAAAGGTTTGATTTATGACAAATTTATGTTTGTGGCAAGTCTTTTGAAGGGTATCAATAACTAGTTCTGATAAACTGAGCATGATGAGCCAATATAATACCAATATTCCACTCTAATTTGTGTAATTTTATGAAACCATTACATTATACATATCTATTTTTGATTTAAGAAACTATTAAAAATAAAATGGTATCCATGTACATATATATATATATATATATATATATATATGATTGTCAAGCATCTCTTCTGTGCCTTATTTGAAGACTATTGAACATATTTCAAAGTATTTCTACCTCCAAGTTGAATGTTTCACTACCATCAACATCCAAAATTATTGAGGTCTACTATACTAAAAGTATCTTCCATTTTAACATTCTTGACTCTTTTCCTTATAATTTAGGTCATCAACAATGCAAGAGAATTTTCCTATTTAAAGTGTCAAAATCAATAAGTTCTATCAGATTTCTGTTCTTAAAATGAGCAGACAATCTTGTTACTACAAGCTGGTTATTTCAGAATAAAAAAGAGTTAAGGTTTATAATGAAAACGTATTCTCTTTATCTCTGAAAGTGACACTTTGTTGATGTGTATCAGAAACACAGTATTATAAATATTTTAAACTAAAAATCATAGTTAATTTGTGGTGAGCATCTAAGGTATTGTTTTGCCAAGAGTTTATAATTTTCCAAGCATGTGCCAATACCTGAGGGTTATATTAAAGTGAAACTGAGAAAGTTGCTCAGTCTTTAGTGTTGGTGGAAGATAAGATATGGCAAACTCATGACTGTGTAACAAATTAACAGTGATGATGGTGCCATGCAGAACATTAGAAATGAAAGCATTATATCCTGATGGCATTCAAATCCCTGATCATTGCTGTTTGGAAAACCCACTGCTTCTCTGAACCTTGGTTGTTCAATTTTTCCGTGGATTGCAGAGGTAATTTTGAATGTTATCACTGTCGGTTACAACCCAGGGTCTGGTGAGGGTTGGCTATCAAATTCTTATATGACCAAACCAGAATAGGTTGGAAGTATCTCTTGAAGGTAAAGAACACTGACAATTTGAAAAACCTGTGGAATAAAGGCGAAATCTTTATATTTTGGTATTTACTTTAATGAAATTTTTCCATGCTTTGGGAAAAAGGGGCTCCACGTTTTCATTTTGTACTGAGTCCCACAAATTGCATAGTTAAGCCTGGTAATAAAGTATGGGCAGCATTGTTCCTTGTGATCAAGATTCAGTCGAGTCCCTAACTCCCACCCTCTCCTGTCCATTGAAGCTTTATTCCTCGGTGTTCCACATACTAAGGTCCTTAGAGAGAGGAAGGAGTCTTTTCTCACTGACCGATTAGTCTTCTCAGAAGTAGCAGTCTAACTATCAAATGCTCAATTGCTTAATCTTCCTTAGAGAAACACAGTAAATTCTAGTCGAGTGACAGGATTTAAGATATTCAATTGGCTCTTACCTGTGAACCAAAACAAAAGTACCTTTTCTTGACTCAAAGCAAAAAATCCTATACCAAAATATGCTTGATATTCAAACCTAAGCACATTCATTTTGACTTTCATTTTTTCTTTTCCTAAAAAAATATGTGTGTGTGTGTATATATATATATATATATATATATATATACATATATATATATATATATATATACAATTTTGAAATTTGCCAATGCTGTCCTTTTCTTTATAATCTATAACTTAAGTGTCTTTCCAATCTAGACATGAGGGAAATTTCATTATAATTGTAGCAGTTGATTTCCTTTCAAGATATCGTTAAGCAGACAATTTAATGCTGAGGATTAAATTATGTCAAAAATTAGCACTTCTGAAATCAGAAGTTTGAAGTATCTACTCAGCAGAAGGCACACCACATTATTAATGCCTTGAGAAGTACTTCCCCCCATTCCCCAATCAGAAGACCTGACCCAATCACTTGTTCTCAAATAATCAAAGAGTGATCCCAATGTGATAGCCAATTTCTATTAAAAGTAAACAAATAAATAAAGCCTGTGGTAGACCTTCTATGAAGGCAAACTTCAACTGCATACTAAGTTCCTGCTGTGCTAACTGACAGTATCTGCCTCAGTAGAGAAGAGCCCCTCTCTGAAGAAGATCTGAAGTCTGCTGAGTCCTCGGGGCAGTGGAGGAACGTGGGCAGGGATTAAAAACTGCAGATGTGCACTAGTGGAGCAGCAACTGGGTGCGCCAACCTCCGGCCAAGCATAGGCCACAGACATCCCAAGGACCGAGTTGTTGTCCAGGGTTGGGGGAGGTCAACCAAGAGGAGTAACTGAATAAACTAAACAAAATGCTTCTTTCTCCTCTCTCTTCCTGCCTGTCTGCCTTCATTCTGCTCACCTTCATTCTTGTCTGCACCTTTCCTGAAAAAAATAATGGCATGTCCTGGTGGCCTACAGGTAAGGTCACCGGACTGTACGTCATCCACATACATCTCAAGTAGCCAAGTTTGATCCTCAGGGTCAGGGAAACTGCCAAGATGAACAACGAAATAAAATAAAGGCTTTCTCCTCCTCTCTCTTCCAACCTGCTTCGTTCCTTCCTTCATCTTTCCTTTAAAATAAATAAACAAATAGATTCAAAGCTGTAGGTGCACGCTGGTAAAGCGGTACTTAGGTCCACAACTTCCAGTCAAGGGCAGTCCACATACATCCCAGGTCCAGGGTTCAAGTCTTGAGGTCAGTGGAAACAACCAAGACGAGCTAAATAAAATAAATTTTAAAATAGGTCTTCCTTCTCTCTTCCTGTCTTCCTGCCTGCATCTGTTCACATCATTCCTGACTACACATTTCCTTTAAAATAAATATATTAATTAAATAATCGATTAAAAACTCTAGTGCAGAAGCCTTACCATTTGAGTGAAGCTCTTTTCTTGAGATCTATCTCTTGACCCACACCACCACTACCCCAAATATCTCCACAACCCTCTTCCCTTCTCACTCAGGAGACAGCCTCGCTTGCCCTGCTTTTCCTGACTTGAATCCAACAGCAGTTTTTCTCTAAAGAGCTCGCTCTGCTCTGAGTGAAAGGCCATGCAAAAGGCCATAAAGAGTGGCAGACAGACAGCTTCGGTCATCCCAGATGAGCACTGTGAGGTAGGACCTTGCATTCTGTGCTCGCCTTCTCACTCCCTTAATAGTGAAGTAGATAGAGCAACAGGAGAAGTAGTGACGAGTCTGTCTGCAACTGCAGAAGAGCACAATTATTCTCCAGCAAAAACTACCAATCAGCCTAATCTGAATTTTAGTTGTCTCACATATATAAGTTTTCTTTAATTTTTTTTTTATAGAAAAGGTGTAGGCAGGAATGAAGGCAAGTAGGCAAGTAGAGAGAGGAGGAAGCATTTTCATTTATTTTATTTTTTGTTCAACTTGGTTGTCAACTTGGCGCCACGACAATGTGACCTGGGTCACATCAGACACTAGCTGGAGAGTGAAATGACAGAGTGTTGAATAGAATATACTTACAACACGTTTTTCCAGTACAGGATCTGTATGTAAACTATAGAGAGAATTGCTAATCAGTAAGAAAAAAACAACTCAAATGAAAATGGAGAAAATGACTTAAGCACTGTGGCTTATATACTACACAGCCCTTACAAAAGATGAAATTCTGTCATTTGTAACAGTGTAGTTGGAACCAGAGGGGATTATGCTAAGTGAAATTAGTCAGAAGAAAGACAAATACCACATGATATCACTCAGATGTGGACTATAAAGAAAACAAAGCAAAGGAACAAGATAAACAAAAGCCAACCCTTGGACATTAAAAATCAAACAGGTTATCAGTAGAGAAAGGCCTGGGGATTGGGGAGCAAGTGGTGGTGGGGTCCAATGGACAATGGTGAAGACTGCTGGTATTTTGGTGGTAAACAGGGTGCGGTGCCATGTATTTGAGGAATGGCGAACTACACATACAGGTTTATATTATTTATTTATATTAAATCAAAGCTACTTTAATAACAACAAAACAACAAAGTCTCTACAGAGTTTAGATGGTTTAAAGTGCCATCTGCTCAGAGGTCAATCAATGCCCCATGGAACTTTCTAAGAAGGGCTGTTTCAGCAAAACAACAGGGCAAGGGATCTGTTTTCCGGGCTGAACACTGACAAACAGACCCTCCTAATTCCATCTATCCTCCCTCACTGTGTGGAGAAAACACAGAGAACTAATATCAAACTAATGTCGAACACAAGCAACATTTCAGGGTATTTCAGATTCATTTACTAATCTTTAAAGTTTTGATACAGTAAGAAATACACTGGCATTCAAAGGAAAAGTGATAGCCATCAAGAATACTAGGAGGTACCTAGTTGGATTTCTCAATCATTAGAATAAATACACATAACACTGTGCCTCTCCACTTGAGAGTTCGAAAATGCACATTTTCAGGGAATTTTTACATTCTGAGACATTGGGGTATAAATTCCTGGAAAGCATAACACATACGAAAGCAGTTTAATTTTGTTTGGAAACTGAATTTCAGAAGGCAGCTTCAAAGGACGATTTTTTTTTTATTATTGACTACAAACTGCTAAGTGCTGGGAACACAGTCCTAGGAGGTTTCCTGTCCTCCTGGAATTTACAGTCTCAAGGAAGAGACTCTGGATAAGTAAACAAATAGATAAATAATATTACTTTAGTAAATTTAAATGCCAGAAAGCCAGAAAGCGGGTAGGATAGTGACTGGGAAGGGAGAGTTGCTGCAGGGGGTGCAGGGATGAGGGCAGGCAAGGCCCCTTGAGAAAGGGACATGACTGCAGTATGAATCAGAAGTCTAGAGAGAGAAAGCCATCCCAGCAGACATCAGAGCAAAGACTGAAACTCTGATGTGAGATGGCAATGACTGGGTTTTAGGAATCCCACCCTGACTCCAGAACATGTCCTCACAGTTCTACATGCCATACTGCATTCCAATTTTCAAAACACCAGTGAAATTGTATTTAAATCTTCTTTGGTCCACCTTACAATCCTTGCACACTCACACATATTCCACAATTAAAAACAAGCATCACTTAACTGTTCTCCATACACCCATCCATTCATAGTAGTTGTCAACAACCATCCACGTTATTTGTCCAGACTCAGCTGGAGTTTCTCTGATAAATAATCTTTAGACCATTTGCTTCAGAGTCACTCGGGGTTCTTATTTTAAATGTTACCTCCTCATCCCTCTGCCTTGGAACTAGTGCTCAGAATTCCCGAGCTGGAGGCAGACGTAAAGTCTGTCTCTGGAATACATATGCAACTAAGTCTGACACTCACTGCCTGTATCCCTGACTTAGCATTTTGTGGTTGGAGCTTCAGCTTGCCAGAAAGGCTACACAAATTCATTATAGTAGTCAAATCTACTCCCTACCCCAAAAATAGCTCATTGAAGTAAAGAGCAATCAATCAGCAATGAAATGACCAAACAAATATAAAATACATCATTTAATTTGTAATTCTGATTTCAAAGGGTCTTTTTAAAATACAATTTAGAACTTTATCAACATGCTAGATATCTCTTACTGTGTGTTTCTCCTTCTCAACCTAGAAAGAAAAGCCAGGTCAACTTTTAATGGGGTCTACCAAGGTCTTCACTTCTTTCTGTAAGTAAGCTTCTAAGTAACTGACTCCAAAAAGTTCCAGGCATCTCCAGGTATTTGAAGACATACCGTCTACCTCTTCTGTGTCATGTCCCCACTGCATGTCACCAACTCATAGCTAGCAAAATCAAACAAAATCACTCACAGATGGATTACATCTGATTTACATAAAGATATTGGTAATTTAGAAATGCTATCTAATTACAATGTCTAATCATAGCATAGAATTCTATTACATCTTGTATTTTTTGCCTCAAGATCAAATCAATTACAAAATATACATTGCCAATGTTTTTCCTAATACACTAAATTCACATAAATTTTGGTTTGGAGGCTTGAAGCAAGTACACATGTGTTTCAATTATTTCAAAAATTACAAAATTGCTTGCAGGCACATTAGAAATACTAGACAAACACAATGGGAAAAACCGTTGTGTCATTAGCCCACATTTCAAAACACAGATTTACATTCCACATTAAACAATTCAATTATGTATATTGGAGATAATGTTTCTAACAGCATTATAATGTCTTTGGTACCTTAGAAATTCTTCTGTCACTCAAGTGGTGTTAGTTCATATATTTCACAGCTTCCATCTGAAAAAAAATAGCATTCAATACATGCACATTGTTCAAAGAAAATTCACTTTAAAAAATTTAAAAGTGGAGAAGATGCAACCCCAAAGAGTCGGTTTTTAGGATCTTATTCAACCACACTGTCATTTTCATCTATTGATCACACTTCCTATGTCATTGCATAGAAATTTCCATTTACTCCACAGTATGCCAGGAGTTAACTGAGAAGGATCAGAGGAGACAGAAAAACTTTCTGCATGCTTTTCAAAAGTTGAGCAATTCTCTATATACCAAGTGATTTCAATCAAATGAGAACTAGGAGAGGTTTTCTAACTTTACAGTCAGCTTTCTTGCATTATTATATTTCAGTATCATGATACCCAAACATACTCCAACTCACTTTTCTGTGAAGAGTGTCTCTCTATTTAAGAAAGGCAGTAGAGTGACCAGCAAATACTCCAACACATCCTGCATGCACACACACACACACACACACACACACACACACACCCTCTACCAGACAGCACCATTTTCCAGTCCTAAAGTCAGTCTTTCAGGATTCTTGCATAACCACAAAGGTAACAATCACTAAACCATAGATGAAAGGGTGCCCCAAGGGTGTGGAAATAATGTTGCCTCCCATGAACTGACCCAGTTCCAACCTGTTTTGCACA
The DNA here is from genome assembly GCA_004363575.1 of Solenodon paradoxus. NCBI lineage: Eukaryota > Metazoa > Chordata > Mammalia > Eulipotyphla > Solenodontidae > Solenodon > Solenodon paradoxus. The sequence continues at coordinate 139,430 of RJWH01003094.1, forward strand.
ATGGGCAATGACAGTTTTTAAAATGTCCACTAGAGTGTGCACTTTTTCTTAATTTATTGAGGCTGATTCCTAAATTTGTGTTACTAAAGGAAATTTATTCCAACGCTCCGAAAGCCACCCAATTGCTTAACCAAATACATGCTGAATATAAAGAATCTCAGAAACAAAATAAAATAGAAGATGCATATTCAACATTGAAGTAGCCACAGCTACCTTTATTCCAAAGACTGGATAATTTCTTAATATAGAAATTCTCAGCCTCAGGATGAATGAGATGGGCACCATATGCATCAGATTTGTGTTACACACACACACACACACACACACACACACACTCTTCTGGCAAGGTTCTTGAGGAAAGATAGAGGAGCAGATATTAATCCATCTCAGGTCACTAACCAGAAAGGATAAATACAACCGATAGGCTGGCCCAGAGGGACAAAAAGGCGGCTGACGTCAAACTGAGGAATCGAAACCACACCTGGAATCACAGGACCAATCCCCAACCGCCACGCATGATGCCCGCGAAATTTTTTTTGCTTAAAGAGCGCGCTTCCCTTTGCTCGGGCGCGACTTCCCCGGCCCCGCCCGTGTGCGCAAACCCCTGTAAAGCCCTGGCTATTGGACTTTTTGTTTGACTGGCTTTCTTTCCTCGGGAGCCCAGAGAAAAAAACCTTTCACAACCAATGCAAATGACCCTGTTGGACCATCAGAACTCAGCCCTTCTAATAGTAACCTTTTAATAGTAACTATTCTCTGTAGGCTGCTGGGTATCAGAGCAGGGTGGCTCTTTCATGAGTTTGTTAACTCAAAATGAGACTCACTTGTCACTGATGTGTCAATGGAGTAAATTCCTAATGGTGTGACTTGTAATTCCAATCACGTGGCCACCAAGAGTGAAGCATTACCCTCAGAAGATCAGCACAGCGATTAGTTCAGGCAGCCTGCCCTGAGGACAGCTGGAGATGAGCAAACTCAGATGCTTGAGGGCTGAAACTATTGACGTTCATTAAAGAAATACGAACATAGTTTTTCCCCTGTAGCAATTTTAGTGTAAGGCTCACAAAATGTAAAACTCACGGGTTTGGTACAATTATCTTTCTATGGCCAGTGAATGCACGCCATGTCACTGGACATTTTAAACATTGTTATGAAGCCCTGACTCCTGCACAAACTCACCAGGTTACATTTGATGGAAGTCATTGACTTATATTTGTCACCCCTTGTTTGATAGGGTTGTCCTCTTTTCCTCTGTCAACACTACAGAAATCTCTAAAACTGTCTTTGCGCTCCATCAACTAAGATATTCCAGAGCAATCTTACGTTTCCCGCCCCGAGTTTAGCAGTAGCTACTCTCAATGGAGACCTGGTTTATTTTGGAGAAAAATAATACAAAGTTTTGAAATCTGGGTCCTAGTCTAGTCTCTGTTTTATATATATATATATATATATATATGTGTGTGTGTGTGTGTGTGTGTGTGTGTGTGTGTGTGTGTGTGTGTATATATCTATTATGCATATTGCCCCCAGCAGTAAACTACCTAATACTGTAAGTTATGTATGTGATTTTAATAATACAAGAGCAGATTTTCCAAGTCAGTACTTCAGCTATGTATATATATGTATCCGCCAGGATCGTTATAATAAAGGGTGTGACTGCAATGCATGCGGACCTTCTGGTGGTAATAAAGTGGGTTAATTTACAACCAGTTCCTCTAAAATGGCAGAAACCCACTACATGTCCAAATCTACAGCCAAACACTGGTCCATTTCTGGTTGAGTTTCCTACATTATCCAGTAGAGTAGGGAAACTTTTATTAATACACTCTAGCAAAATGGCCCTTGACTGTGGCTCTTAGCAAGGAAGCAATTCAACGAAGTGAAATTCTACTCGCCTCCAGTTCTCACTAGTACTGCCTCGGGAATGTGATATCTGGTCTGCACCAGTGACCGCTGTATGCAGGGTCCTGGGTTTCCTTGGACTTGGTCCAAGGATATTTTATTTTATCGAAGTTTTCTTAATTGTTTTCTACCTATGACATATCAGTTATGAATGTAATAAATGTTTATCTCATCCATAGATTACAGATAAACCCTTTCCTTTACAAAGAATATTTTTCATTAAATGGCTTGAATTGATTTCTGTTACTTCATACCAAAGGAACTTCACTTTTAAAGATAGTCTCCAACAATTAGCTGTTCTAAAATAGAGCATCCTTAGCCCTTTAATCACAGAAGATTATCGCTGGAAAACTGCTTATTTTCTGACAAGTCTATAAGAGTCAGAATTCACTGGCACATTTTCTGCAGAATAAATTGAAAACTTTAATCAGGGACTCAAAGTCTGACCAGTCCCAAACCATAGAAAGGTCAGAGGTGAAAAGAGTTTCACCTCAGCTGTGACCTTCCTGGGTCTCTTCACTGAATGATTCACTACAGGAAAAGATATTACAGTCTAATAAAAGTTTCTTTATGGACTTGGTTTAGATTTTGTCTCAATGTATTTGGATCTTCTGTGGGATCTGGCTTAGCATGAAAATTGAATTCAGGATCTGTAAAATCTTCAGAGTTTCTTTATCTTATCATGAAAGATTTATTTTACAATCTCATGCTCAGCCCAGGAAATGCGTCAACAGCACAGCAAGCTTTTAGAATAAACGAACTCACCCTGTTGGTTTCATGAAGCTGGTCCATGTCCATGGGGTCTCCTGCTTCCGAGACCCCGCATCTGGAGTAAAGTTCTCTCAAGCAGAGACCTTAATACAAATGCTTGCAGAGACTCGGGAACCACCTGAATGGATAGAGCTGCCTGGTAGAACAATACTTCTGCCTCCTCCTGGCTCCCCCCACGCAGGATCTTAAGTATTTCACAAATCCTCCTATTTTACAAGAGAAACTGGCTTTGTTTGTCAGTTTATTGTAGAGACGTCAGATGAGCAGAATGGAACTGGTCACTCCATCAACTCCTGACACGTTAACTTCACTTATTCTTTATTTTATTTTCTTGATAGTCATCCTTTTCATCCTCTTAAAATCCCATTTCTCTCCCACTCAATAAACTCCTAAAGTATTTCATGTTTGTATTTTCAATATTTTAATGCATATATATATACATATATATATGAGTGTATTTAAAATATGGGCATTATGTTTCCATATGCTCAATTTATATAAATAATATTGGACTCCAAAAAGTATATTCTAGAGATCTATCAATATGGCTGAAGGACTGCGTAGCTCATTCCTGATGACTGCTATCTCATCTACACTTAACCTATTTATTCCCTGGTTCTTTGCTACCATGAATAATGCTCTGATAAACAACTTCACAAATAGCCTCTTGGTTTACCCTGCTGAGTATTTCTCTAGTAATTATGTCCTCTTAAAGTAATTATTTGCTTTCACTAAGTGCTACTGTATTGCTTTCAAAATGACCATACCAGTGCACACCCCACCAAGCAGTGCATGAGCCTCCCTACCTCCCAACATCCGGTAGGAAACTTTCCAATTACTATCAAGCATGTATTTTTTTAAGAGGAAGGAAATGAGCAGGAATGAAGGCAAGTAGGCAGGTAAGAAGGTAAAAACAGAGCATTGAGTTACTTGGTCCTTCTTTTAAGCTGTTGTTCCACCCACCCCCAATTCCACCAGCCCCAGTCTCAACTCAAGCTCAAGTCCTTGGTCTTTAGGCACCAGTGGAGCCTCTAGTTAGAAGTATCTCAGAGTTTTGGTTTGGATCTCATTTGGATATCTCTTTGTCATAATCCTTGCCATTTTTCCTATTGTTCCTTTTCCTTGCTTTTTTTATAGGAATTTACTCAGTTATTCCAATATTAATTCTTTGTAGGTGTTCAACTTTCCATAGTTCTTTTTCAAAACTGCCACTTATGTCTCACTTTTGTCTGTGGTGACCTTTATAGTCTTTATGAAGCATTGACTAGAAGGTTCACGTGCATGGCTTCTCAGACTCCATGGTAGCGGAGAATGAGTGGGAAATAACTAGCTTTGATGTAATCAGATATATCAATTTCCACTTGTATTATAGGCTGAAGGATTGACTGGAAAATCTACATCTCAAATCACAAAGAAACCTGGCAATTCCATTTGTGACCTTTGCAATTTTTTATTTAATGTTTTTTCTGCCTACTGATCTCTTAAGTTGAAGGAAAGATACAGGCAAGAATGAAGGTAAGCAAGCAGGCAGGCAGAAAGAGAGAGGAGGAAGAAGCATTTGATGTATGTTTAGCTGTTTATCTTGGTTATCTCCCCACCGCCCCCAGCCCATTCCCAAGCCCTGGGTCACTAACCTGGGTCCTTGGGATATATGTGGCCTCTACCTGCCGGTGGTAGCGAACTTAGCCACTAAGTCACCAGGGCACACCCTAATTTAATTTTTAGACCCATTCTCTATTCTACTATTCTATATCCTGACTAATTTTCCCAAGATCAAATAACATCCTTTTCCAAAGATTACGTATCAAGTATATTATGGGTGTGTTTGTTGTCATTTCTATGCTTTGAATAATGTCTTGAGATATGGTTAGATTTTTGTCCCCTTACTGCTCCTCATCTTCTAAATCAGTTTAGATATTGATAGATCATTTTTTTGTCTATACAAATTTGGGATCGGCTTGTGGGAATACAAAAATTTTGCTGGGATCTTAACTCAATAACCTTGAATATATAAAATATTGAAGTGTCCCATCTATGAACATGATTTAACCCTAATATTTTTTCTTGTACAAGCTTGACTCATAAAGATATGATACATTTAAGTTAATTCCTAGATTCATTACATGTTTTCTTACTGCAGATATTGAGACTAGCATCTAAAAGCATTTCTAATCACTTTTTTCTCTTGCCTTTACTTTTGAGTCTGCTAAGCCAAAATAACCAACTTCTAGACTCCAAGATAATATACAGGGTTTTACCCAATTCTCTCCAAAGCAAAAAGAGTCTCTGAAAAGGGTCTATATTTCCCTCTCTGCTTTCGAGAAATGTAAGTCTGATGAGGAAAATCCTCCAAATTTATATGCACCTGAGACACAGCCATTCTTTCATAACCTTATTTAATTTATTTGGACCATAATGATGTACATAAAATTCCAGACACTGAAATTTCTTGAAACTAATTTCTTCAACAAAAGACTCTCCAGAGAGCTAGAGGAGGAATTTTGTAAGTATATCAGTCAGAAACAGTATTTGGACCATATTTGGACTTCATTTCAAACACTGAAACTGAAAAAGAATGTATATGACAACAGTGGAAATGTGAATATGGAAACTGAATATCATTAAGGAATTTTATGTGTTATAATAGTATTACAGTTATTTAAAGATTTCTTATATTTTAGAGATTATACAGTAAAATACTTAGAAGTAAAACTAGTGTCTGGGATTTCCTTCATGTTAATAATAATTGAGATTGGCTAATAGATTCATTGAGTTCATAATATGCTCACTTACATGTTGGTTTGATATGTTACATAATAAAAATTATTGAGGAGAATGTTCATGCTATATTTCTTGCATTTTCTTTATTATCGCCATTCTTTCAAGGGTCATGTGGTTGCTAGATAACCATGATTCTTCTTTTCCAACATATTAATCCTCCTCAAAAATGTCTAGTGAACTTTGACTGTCATACTATTAATTAATGACTAAACTGGTAAGTTAGGCCTGTGACACAAATTCCCTCAACTGTTGGTAGATCAGTTTATTCCTGTGGTTTTCTTTGATTAGAAAGTATCAACGTAAATGGATAAAGTGAATCAACAGCTATATTGTGAATAAACAATTACATGTTAGAGTATTTTGTCCTGAAAAGAAGCGGCCATTTTTAATCCTACCCCACCTACAACCCCCATAGCACCAGGTGCATTTCTAGCTTTACCATAAGAACTAGTTTGCTACCGTCTGACTCAAACTCCCCACCTCAATTCTAGGCATTTTCTTCAAGAAACATTTGCTGAATTTTAATCTGGAAGATAAAAATGACTGCAATATACAGTCATAACATAAGTATACTTTTAATTAAGTGCTCTCTTGCCGGAAATGAATAAAAACAAGTGAGAGGGAGAGTGGGAGGGAGAAAATATACTCCTGAAAGTGAGGAGAGGCCAGGCCAGGTTCAAGAGGACACCAGCCCCTATTTCACTTGGGGTGCACATATTTATGAGGGGTTTTTCCATGGCCCCTCATTTTCTCTGCTCCAGGGACATTTCTATGCAGTGATTTTCAGGATGAAAGTCTATTTTTTCCAGCAATAGGTGTCCACTCAAAGGCACATACTGACTACCAGTAATTCAATATGCTATAACGAGCTTAATGTATGGAGACATATATTTTATGTTAACGTTTACTACAACACGGTAGAAGCCAGTTGCACGTAACTCTGAGAGCTACTGAATTTTTACTGCTTTTCTATTGGTTAGAATGTCATCTATTTCAGGACCTGGTCTGTATCAGAATTTTGTCTGTCCCCTGATCATTCTAGGCCCTTGTGTGTGTCAGAATTTTATCTGACATTTTCAGGGCTTGATCTGTTGAGACATTTCCTCTCTGCTCCAGTCTGCCCTAAGCTAGCTCACCTAACACTTTCAGAACTGACTTTTTCCAAACAGAGACCATCTCTGGAACTCTCTTAGAAAGGTGACTCCCAGTTCCATTGCACATTTTCTGTTTCCTGAACTGAGTTTTTCCCTGTGGTACCTTATCAAAAGGAGCCCAGATCCTTTTCTAATTTTCAGAAATTCATATATGTTTTCAGTTCCTCATTTCCAAAATTCTCACAAATCCAAACTCTTGGTACTTCCTTTTAGTTATGCCAAGAAAAAAATAACATGTGCCTATGAACTTGAACCAGAAGTCTTTGTTGACACCTTGGATACATTAGATAAAATATCAAGAAGCTAGTCAGAGGGTGGAAGTTCTTTGACGTCATTAAAATGCATTTGCATGGGAGTGGGGTGGGTGAGGGAAGGAAGGAGAAAGAGGGAGGGGATAATTGTCAATAATGAAATGAGGGCTTAAACGAAAGTCATCTCATCATTTTCAATATACTACTGTTGAAGGGAAGAATGTCTGTCTAGCACTCAATCATTTATCATCAATACAGAGATCTTTTTGTCTAAGATCGGTCTCCTTTTTTTCATAGCAATGATTTTTTTTCTAATTAAAACAATTTATTGAAGGCATTATAGCATTATAAAGGTTTAAGGTACATATCGCCTAAGTCGACAAACCAACATCTGTATATAAAGCATTAAGTTTATCATCAACAGTCTAATTCTATCCTTCACTATATAGTTTATCCTCCCCTTAGCTAGTTTGTACCTCCCTTCTGATAAGCATTAATTTGGTCCTTTAGACAAAAAAATCTGTTTTTATTTGATTTAGTTCATTTGTTTATTTGGTTTCTTTATATTCCACACAAGTGAAAATCTATGATCTTTGACTTCCTATGTCTAACATATTTTGCTAAGCATAATTCCCTCTAGGTTCACACATCTTATTCCAAATGGCAGGGTTTCATCCTCTTTATAGCTGTGTAGTATTCCACTGTGTATATAGTTTACATCTTCCTTATCTACTCATCTATCGATGGGCAATTAGGTAGCTTCCAGCTCTGGTTTATTATAAATAATGCTTCAATAACTACAAAGGTGCATATATATCTTCATTTTTTTTCAAGTGACTACCCAAAAGTGGGTCATATGTAGTTTCCATTCTCAATTGTTTTAGGAATCTTCATGTTACTTTCCACGATGGTTGTACCAACTTACATTCCCACCAACAGTGCAAAAAGTTTATTTTCTCTGCATCCTCAACATCACTTGTTTTTAGTCTTTTGGTTAATAGCCATTCTCATGGGTGTGAGATAATATTGCATTCTGTTTTGCTTAAATTGAAAGCAAGTTCATCTGAAGCTCATTTTCTTTAACACCAAAGTGTGATGATTTACCACTTCATTAATTATGTTTATCACCTGTTTAATGTTACAGTTCCAATTTCAACCTGCTAACTCTCACCTGGGTGGGGAGGTTTCATTTATAACTCAAGTCAATCACATATGATTATATTATGATTTATTGGGAGAAATCCACATTACAATATCATAAGCATATAACTCAACTGGCAGTAAAAGAGGGAATTTTGAGCCACTAGGACTAAAGTTTGAGACACCAACAAGAGAAGGCAAGGTCTGGAACTTCCTTCTGAAACTGCTATCCTCACCAGTGTTGCCAGCTCCTGAGGTGAGGGAGCATAGCCTCTGGCCACAGATGCAGCTTATGGAGAAGGCTTTAGAGACCTCACAGGCATGGAGTCTAGAGCATGTCAGTTTAGTTTATTACAGCTCTATTTATACAGCTTCAGAGTGGATATTATAAAATATACCTGTTAAGTTTGGGCACACGGCCTCTCCACTCAGTACAAATTCTATCAAGTCAACCTTTGCTTGGTCAGTCTGATTATCAGTGTAATCATGTGATTGCCATTGAAAATTGTCAGCATACGTTCCTCCACTGTTACACGCTTTCCCTGATCAATCAGAATCATTATAATACCAATACATAGAATATCACTACAACCCAAAACTCTCCTTGTATGATATTAGATATAAATACTATAAAACATGTGAAAATATGTAGTTGACTCTGAGTGTTAGAAGAGCACTACTCATGCTGAAAGGTAAAGTCCCTTCAGGCAAAATGTTAATGTCTTTTCAAAGTGAGTTTGGGGTCAGGGAGGAAGTTGAAGATTTTTCCATTACAGTTTCTGTAAGAATAAATAGATGATTGTATTAGGCAAACTGACTTTGGTAAAAATAAAAGAAACCCCAAATCGTAGTTTCTTAGACAGAAAGTGGAATTTAATGAAGGGCACACGAGTGTCTCATGGCTGAAGAGCAAGCCACGTTGAAAAGGAGAGGAGCCAGAACCTTTTAGAACAAGGGAATTGAAACCAGCTAGCTTACTGCCTCTCATTAAACATGGTTCTTTTTGGCTTCTCAAGACTAGTCAATCTTATCCACAGGATGGAAATCTTACATGCTGTCTTTTCCAAGCTTTATGATTTGCAGCAAAGGAGGTGTGGTCTGTACCCAAAGCCTGATCAGCAGTATAGACTGGATATATTTTTTTTTAATTCTCTCTAGTTCTGAGAGTGTTTCTTTGCCCCTTACGGTTTTTTGTTCGTTTGTTTTTAAAAGAAGCAGGCAGGAATGTAGGCCACTAGGCTGGCAGGCAGACATACCGGAGGAAGAAGTGTATTTACTTATTTAGTAGTTCATTTTGCTTGTGTGACCCAGCACTTGGCCATTTCCTCAAAACTGTTAAACCAAAGCTAGCATATGGTTCAGTTGTGCTTACTTTTAGGAATCACCAAAGCTGCATCATTGGCAGATTGCAGAGGACAATAGAACAACCTTGGGTTAGAAAATAATGGCAGTTCTAAATACGGTCCTAGAGAACGATGGTGAACCAGCCAGACAAAATGGAGGCAAAAAGGCGACAAAGATCAAAAGGACACATTCAGTTCCCACACCTTGGCTCCATAATAGCTCTATTCCAGACCAAATAATAACTGGGACTAGGCATGATCCTCTAGTCCTGGAATACTCTGCCGACTTTTCTGGAAGTCTGCAGATATCAGAAACCAAACTTTACCCTCTCCTTCCTCTACTTTTGCAAAAGGTATATAACTTGTCCCCATGTGGCAAGAGGTTGAAGAGGCATTTTGAGTAGCAGTCTGCCTCAATTTATGATTGAAGGGAGAAAAAAGTAAGAAAACAAAGAATAAAACATTAGCCCTTAAAATACTGTGTTACACAAAGAAGGGATAGGTTTCATCTAAAATCAGAACTGATGGAGGAAGCTTCTCCCTTCCAGAAAAGTAAAGAAAAGGAGACCTAATTTGCCTGGCATGAAAAAGGAAAATGAGTTTCCTAGAAGGAATTTGAGTTTTCTGAAGTTCCTAGGAACACCCAGGGTATACACACACACACGTATTATATATATAAATGTACACATATATAAGTGACAATTTTTGTTCAGGGTTTACATACTTAATATTTCACAATTTATAACACTAAGGAGGTTTAATCTATTTTGAACTTTAAAGTTTTGATATGTTTGTGCTTCTGGTTAGTATAAAAGGTTGAAAAAATTGCTTGTAACATAAAACCAGTATTAATTTCTTCCTCAAGAACTCAACCAATCAGCTTCCAGATGGGGACCTGGTAGAAGCGAGACTCATATCCTTTCCACAGAGCAACCAGGAATTCACCTTCCAGAAACCAGCACTAAGGTAAAACAGGCACAGAGGCTGTAGACTCACAGCAGCAATCGTGACAACAAAAGGGAGGCAAAAACATCCAGGTACAGACTCTACACTGCAGACTCAGATTTAGGATTCTGGTCATGGCAGAGGGGATGGAACTGTAAGAAGAACTGGCCCTCCCAGGAATCTAGAAAGTTTGCCCAGCAGAACCAGGACACAGAGTCAGGGGGCAGGGTCTAAGCGCAGGGCCAAAGGAGCACCAGTGCCCTGGTGGTTTGAAAGCCAGGCCTGGTGATAAAATCACATTGGGTGCCATCCTAACCAGAAGGCAGCAAGGTGGCTCGCCCACCCCCAAACCCTCTCACCATGTTTCCCTGGAACTACACATTCCTCCCACTGGAAATTCCACCCTCAGGCTTAAAGGAAGAGAGTCTTCCAGAGGGAGAAACTGTCAACACTACCCACTAGCAACACCTTGTGGGAAGAGGTGAAACTGTAGCCTGATTGCAGATTGTTGGCCCAAGCAAGGTGGTCATTGCATTCAGGATCGGGGACCCTGGAGGTAGGCTCTGCATCCCCCACACAAACTCCCACCTCATGGACAGAACTTTTGACCATCAACAGAGGGCCCACGTAAGAACTTCACCAAATCCAACCAGTAGTAAGTCCAGAAAACTCAAGAATTCTCATTGTCCAAACCAAGATCCAGGCATACTCAGTGCAAGTCAATACCCTACAAAAGGCCATCACTTCAGGGAAACCTAATCCACAGAAACATAAACAGAATGCCAAACAGAGCAAAGACACAGAGAAATATATAGAAATGATGGATCCAATCAAAAACCCAGGGGAAAATCTGATGCAACAGATGTATGCAAATTAACCTGAGGATAAATTTAGGAAAACAATGATAAACATACTCATGAAAATGCAGAAAACAATAAAGAAAGAAAAACAGAACAATGAAAAAGAAAGAGAAGAAATGAAGCAGCTCAAAACAGATGTCAAAGAAATAAAGAACACAATAGCTGACCTAAAGAATTCAATAGGGGGACTCAAGAATAGAATGAATGAAGTCTCCAATAGAATCAGTGAGCTAGAAGATAGGGCAGAGGAATGCACTCAAGCAAACCAGCAAAGAAATGAAGACCTATGATTTATTAGAGATCTATGAGATAGCTTCTCAGAGAAGAGAGAGAAAGGGAAGCAGAACTGTATTTGAAAAAATTATAGTTGAAAGTTTCCCTAACTTGAAGAATGAAGCAAGTCTACAGATCCAGAAACTCAAAGAGTTCCTAATAAAAGAAACCCAAGTAGACCTACATGTAGACCCATTGTCATCAAATGTCAAAAATACAAGATAAAGCATCTTAAAAGCATCCAGAGAAAAATGAGGAGCCACATACAAAGGAATCCCCATAAGATTGTCAGCAGATATTTGAACTGACACTCCACAGGCCAGGAGGGAATGGCATATTTGATATTTTCAAAGGACTGAAAGAAAAGGAGTTTCAACTTAGGATACTATACCCTGTCAGATTATTATTCAGAACAGAAGGAATGTTAAAAAGGTTTTCTGATAAGCAAAAGTTAAATGAATTTATCATCACAAAACTAGTTCTACAAAAATATGTCATATTAAGGTATATAGAAACCCCACTTAAAAACAGTGAGTCAGCAGATATAAAAAGTGGGGAAGAGGAGAAGAGAATAAAAATGTGGATGGCTAGAATGAGTGGAAATAATATGTTTTTCAAATAAAAATAGGAAATAAACATAGAATTCTTAATGCCAATTTCATGGTAACCTCAAATACATCTTGAGAGAAAAAGCAATGAAGAAAACAAAAAGGGAAACCAATCAAAACACAACTATACGCAGCCCACCTAAGAAGAGAGACAGAACAACAAAAACACTGGAAAAACACACAGAAGACAAATGACACAATGACCCTAAACAGCTACATATCAATAATCACCCCTAAACATTATAGTTTTTATTGTAGAGGTCTTTCACCTCTACAATCTTACACATTTCATCTTTTTTGGAGCTATCGTAAATGAGTTTTCTTTCTTAATTTCTTTTTCATTTACTTTTTCTGCATATAGGAATGTAATTGATTTTTATGTGTTGATTTTATATCCTGTCACTTTGCTCTATTCATATATTATTTCTGTAAGTTTATGATGGTGTCTTCGGGGTCTTTTAGGTATAATAAGTCATCTGCAAATAGCAATAATTTTATTTCTTCTCTAATTTTTATTCCTTTAATAATCTTTTCCTGCTTTATTTCTCTGGCCAGAACGTCTAGAACTATGCTGAACAGTAGCAATGAGAGTAAGCATCCCTGCCTTCTTCCAGACCTTGGGGAACATTCTTTCCATTTTTCACCTTTGATTACTATGTTGACTGTGAGTGTGTCATATATAGGTTTTATTATGTTGAAAAAGAATAATGATTAGTAAACTGAGGTTAAAAAAAGAGGCAGGGAAATCACCAGACTGATCAAAAAGATTATTCTGTTCTCCTCTTAATGAATTAGAATAGCAATTGAACTCATTCTTCAGGTGATGATGTAAGAGAAGTATACAGAAGTGTAAAGAAAGTATAAAGAAGTGTAAGATGTTATCCCCTCCAGGGTAGTTGATACATAAACCACAAGTATGCTGAGCACTAAACCAAAGTTCTGAGTTGGGGGAAATCTGTGTTCCCTGATAACAGCTGAGTTTTCTTGAGCACTTACTGTGTTCCAGGGGCCGTTAGTTAATTCAATCTCGAACAAGCAGAAAAGTTCCTGTATTATTATTTCCATCTTTCACAAGAATAAATGTAGGGAGGAGGAGATGCAATCATTTTCCCAAGTTCTCCTAGGCAGTCTGGGAGCAAGCCCTGGCACTGGGCAGCCACAGCAGGGAGCACCAAACAGCCTTGTGCACAGTCTGATGACTTGGGGGTCAATGGGGTGCTCTGAGGCTATATCTAGACCATGAACCCCTGGGAGAGGGGTAAATCATGAAAGATAACCAATGAAGAAGATTGAAAAGATGACTTCAGATCAGACTGGTTTTTTAAGTGTGACATGAAATATATGAAAATCGCAATGCTGGAGTAGTCATCTCTCACTGGGAGTTTCTTTTGGTGTGAGCCTGGCATATGTCATTTATGAAACTTGAAGCAGGTAAAAAAAAAACTCCACCATTGGACTTATTATGTGCTATGTCCGAGCCAGAAAAAAATTTGTTTCAAACACAGTAAAATGTATGGATAAATCAACTGCCTTAGTAATAACAATGGAGATCTTCTAGAACTACTTATAACAACCAGCTTTCCAGTGTCTGGTTCATTTTAATTAAGGGGAAAAATATCAGTTCTTTCTCTTTTTCTACTCATCATCTTGATTAATTCATTACAGACTAAGTAAATACCATTTTAAAATGACCTTCAAAAATTAGTCCAAAATTCCTCCTCTGAAGTTCCCTGGTGGAGTAGTCATTGAGCACACGCTACAAGCATCCCAAGGTACCCGTTTTCTGTCCCAGGGCCGGGGGAACAACCAAGATGAACAAATGAAATGAAATGCTTCTTCCTCCTCCTCTCCTTCCTTCCTGCCTGCGTACCTTCATTCCTGACTGCACCTGTCCTTTAAAAAGAATTCTTTTCCCTTCTCAGTTACCTAGAGTAAGTGGGTCAGGACTAATTGTTTAGTTAAAGGCCACTTCTTCCTCTGATTTCTCTTGTGGACTCTCCCTAAAAGCCAAATATCAAAAACATCAGAGACATCTGTGACAAACTTGCACGGCCTGTTATATGCCTAGCTCGGGTCACCAGCACTGGTCTTCCTCGTTTGGCCACAAACTGTACTCTCAGTCTATTAAGCATATCAGTGCCATTGTTCTCTAAGAAACCGCTACAAGTTCCCCTCCCTTCCATTAACATCTCCAGAGAATCACCTGAGATCACAATGTTCCTCAATAAATTCGCCATTTCAGCCTTTTCTACCTGTTCTATCAAAACACTGTTTTCGTATACCCAACAGTGCATGCTTGAAAAATAAATTTCTTACCTGAAATTCTTGGGGCATCAGTCTTCTTGTAGTGACATTTTGCAGTAATTAGACAGTCTAGCAATTTTGGGTGGCAGTCATTCTGAACGCTGGAGTGAGAAATGCTAGTTACCTCCTAAAGAAACTTAAAGGAAATGTTACACAATGGAGCACATGAACTATGGTTCAGGCAGCTGAGAGTCTGGGCTGCAGACCATGTGAAAAGTCCAGGGTCCTAGGCTGAAAATCCTAAACAAATAAATAAAGTTGCCTCCCTCCTTCTCTCCCTTCCTTCCTTCCTTCTTCCTTAAAATGCTTCCTCTTTCTCTTCAAGAAAGTCTACACACTTATAAAACTGACTATGAATTGTTCATACAAAAGTGACTCTTAAACACTATACAGGAGGCCCACATTATGTCAGTCCTGGGGAAAAAACATTTACAATCTTCTTAAATATTGTCTTTTTTTTCCGCCACGCTAGCCCCAGGTCATGAACCCAGATCTACAGTTTTCGTAACTTGTTCTTTAGTTACCTGGGGTGGGGGGTGCTGATTACAAATTGTGTTGTTTTTTCCCCTTCCCCCAGCTCCAAGTCTCCAGCCTGAGTCCTTAAGCTTTACATGGCCTGAATCCTAGGCCCTGAGCCACAGAGGTGAACCTCCTTAAATATTTTCAAGTAAAGGTACAAAACAATGTATGTGACTTAACATCCAGGTAAACTATATACATATACACAAAGAATCCCTAGGAATAATCCACGAGTACTTAGCAATAGGAGTTGTTTTGGCAGAGAATCAAGTAAATGGGGACAAGAGTTGGAGCACCCTGGTGGCTTAGCGGATAAGTCCACTGAAGCTCAATCCACACACATGCCAGGCACTTGGGGTGGGGGATAGGGTGGAGTCCTTGGGCTCAACAAAGTAGGCAACTAACTAAAAATAAAACGTTTCTTCCCCACCTCTTCCTGACTACCTGCATATGCTTACCTGAATTCCTACTTCGAGCTTCCTTAAAAAAAATTTTAAAGAGTGGCAAAAAGCAATTTCACTCTCCTTTAAAAAAAAAAATAATAATAACTAACAGTGACAAGAAAATGAAAAATATTTCTGGTGAATACAAATCTGGAATTTTGAGTTTTATGATCACTGGTGCTCTTATAATAAGCTGTATCTTAATGACTGTGCCCTCTGCAGGCTTTGGAAGGGCTGGAGTGGGGTTTGGGAGGCAGGGACAGCCCCAGTGGCTTTTTTAAGCATCTAAAACAGACTGAAAAAAAAAAGCAAAGCAGTGCCTGCCTACTGGAGTATCTCAACATGAATGGGCTATTTAGCATGAAACTTCCAAAGCTGAGTCAGAAGAATACAAAATGTTGACTGGATACTGGATTAAAGAATCATGAACTTGTTTTAGATATTTGCATCATAATTACGTTTTCTTAAGGGTTTCTCATTTAGAGACATTTACTGAGCATTTATGAAGTGATTCGTGAGATTTACTTTTTTTAAAGTTTTTTTTGTTTGTTTTATTTGGTTGTTCTCCCCGCCTAGGTGTGTGACCTGGATTCCTAAAACTACGCTCATCGGCAGCCAGCAGAGCTAACCACTACTCCACCAGAACACCCCAGCGAGATTTGTTCTTAAATAATCCAATGAGATAGACTTTTACTGACAATTGTTGAAACCAAGTGATAAGTACATGAGGATTCGTTATACCATTCTCCATTTTTGTACGTTTGGAATGTTCTATGAAACAAGAAACTGGAGGCTCACTTTGCACATGTCTTTCACCTCCTGAAACTGTGAGAGAAGGGAAGAAGCAAGTTGAGGGCAGGCGGCAAGTGTGCAAAATACTCTAAGACAGCCCCAAGGTGTCAAGGAATATGAGGCAAAATAAAGGAGAGCGCACTGGGGCTCCTCCACAGGTCTCCAGAAAGGCATATGGGAAAGGGAGACCCCACAGAACACCTGAAAATCCATTCCCATCACCCTGTCACACGGTGATGTGATCACCAGAAAATGAGTTAGGTATGAGTCCAGCTTCAAGTGATACACAGAACACAGTATGGTAGAAAACCTTTCCTTGGCCCCAAGGTAAGAGTTAGTCAATCAGAGGTTTTACCCCGTTTACCCTAACCAGGGGCAAACAAGCACAGAGCTCCTTCCCCTGCAGCTGAAACCTGTAACCGCTGATGAGAGCTTTCCATACGCTGCAGTGAGCTTTCCATGCGCTGCAGTGGACCAAGGAGATAAACCTCTATCCCAGGGGATAAAAGAAGCAACCCTAGACAAGCCCCCTCGCCTGAGCCAGCACCAGTGCTTGCAATAAAGTGCTGTTCCTCTACTTTCGAGTGCTTGGTTGTCAGTCTTCTCACTGTCTGGAGGCCTTGCCACAACGATAACACTGGTTTAAAATAGAAAGCTGTTTGTTTCTGTATCACATCAGTCAGGGCTCTGCTGCCTTCTGGTTCCTGCAGGGATCCAGGATTCTTCCAGGCCCTAAAGCAATCCCTTGTCTTTAAGACCCTGGTGAGCATGGCATCTGCATTCTAAGAAGATTAAAAGCAGGTGGGGGAGAGCTAGTTATTCCTTTTGGAGGTTCTCAGAATCTCACCGCTCTGAAGTCTGACCCGGCTGGCATCTATTGACCCATTAGAGCCACAAAAGAACCTGCTACCTCTGAAAAATTTTAAAAATAGCATTTGACAAATTCTAAGTCACTATTTATAGACCATCCACGTGATGAGGGAGCAGCGTAGCTTAAAATCTATAGGACAGTAAGCAGATGTATGAGTAGAAAACTAACTGGCAAAACCTGAGACTTCTAAGATTTGGGGAAAAATCAAGGACCTCAGCTTAGCAACCTGAGTCCAGGACACATCCCTAGATACTTGCACTGTTTTCGCTCCAGGTAACTGGACACAGGAAGGAAGAATCCTCCAGCCCTCATGTCTGTACAAGAATTCATTTTGCCCGAGTGAGAGGCGGGCAGCACAGGTCCTACCCACGTGAGTGCATTCCCTCGACGTCACTTTCCCAGCCCATGGGGTGCTTAAATTCACTGTTTCTGCTTTTAATAAACTAACTGTGTGATCCTGACCAAACGGCTCTCTCCACGAATTCTTTCCGGACACCCAGACAGACCCCGTGTCTCATCAGTGTGTCTCACTCACCCTCCCCTACAGCATACGGACACTAACCTTTAAAGAGGGAGACATTTCCACCATTTTTCCTAGTTGTTTCCTATGAAGAAAGGTGACTCAACAGGACTACAATAGAGGTTTTGTCTTACCGAAAATTCTAAAACTCAAAATTAATTATGCAGACTTGGGTCATGCTAATAAAGTTGCTTTTATCTACTTCTGGCTATTTTAGGGGCATAATAATTAATGAGGAATAGTGTCACCAGATCATGCCAGTTTAGGTACATAATCCCAGTGTTCCACTTGCTTTGAAATGCTATCCTGGTTTCAATCATTGGGCTTGCCAGTAGTCCCTGTTTGAGCAGGATTGCCCCGATTTGGAAATGTTGACCACCACCACCCGCACCTCACCCCTCATCCTGTCCCCTGCCTGAACCCCCCAACATTTCCCACCAAGACCTCCCTGCCCCCATACCTAGTGATGCTCAAATTGGGCCTGGTTTCTACCCTAAAAATCATGGTAAGTCTACTGATAAAATTTAAGATCAATGTGGAAGGTAGCAGGTAAGGGTAGTAGTCACATTCTCCATCAGGCTTTGTGAATTTCCTTAGCACACTGACATAATCACAGATAGGACCACCTGCCCTTCCTCTTTCCTACCTTGCTTCTCAGAGTTTCTTTGTAATGCAGAAATTAAAATCAAATTGAAATAAATGATTCATTTTAAAGTATGTTATTAACATTTAATTAACTTAATGCAGGGATTTTAAATTATTTATTTTAATTCAGAGGGTAAAAAGGCTGTATTTAGTTTTATCTAATTTGCTTGCAGTCCATTTTGCTTCTGATGAAATACCCACTCTCTGTAAGGTCATTCCCAGGAGCCAGTTGAGCTAAGAAAGGAGTTAAATTAACAAGCAATTGGTTGCAGTTTAAATAAGTCAATAAGCTGTTGCTTTCCTCCCAATGTGCTAATTTTTTGTCTAAAATAATGTGTAGTTCTTTTGTTTTTTAAGGAAAGGTGTAGGCAGAGATGAAGGTGCGTGGAGGCAGGCAGACAGGAATAGAGGGGAGGAACAATCACTCTATTTTTATTTAGTTGTTTGTCTCGTTGTTGCCCCTGAGCATGGGACAGAAACCAGGTCCCTAGGATGTATATGGATATATGGATTGCAGCAACTGAAGGTGGCTGACTAAACCACTGCTCCACCAGGGCACACCAATATGTAGTTCTTAACAGGTAATATTTCTAATTTTTTTTAATTATCTGTAGCCTTTGAAAACTGATCACATAAAACTAAAAATTTAGAAAAAATTTTGGAATTTGCATATAAAACATAGTTAACTCTAATTTCAAAATCTCACTTGTATACTACTCAATCTTTTAAGATCCCCAAAGAGAGCCTTATACCATTCTTTAACAAGGAAATTATTCCTTTTAATTTTATACACACTCCACATCCCACTTTCAAAATATATTATTTCATTGTATCACTCAATAGGACATTTCCAAAATAAGATGTTATATTTCACTCTCATAGCTTCTGGTTATCGGAAATCCTTTATGGAAGGAAATTAGTCCTGCTATTATTGGTGTATCCTTTCAAATATTCTTCCACTATTCATTTTAGTTTCTCGAGGCATTTCCTCTCGTTCATTATCTTCATCATCATTAAGAGCTGCTGCCTCTGGGTTTGGAAAGCAAGAGTTGGAGTAGTTTCCTTAGGCTTACTTAATTCAAGTTTGATAGATATGACTGAGGCATTCTTGGTTGTCTGACTACCTACAGCAAATCCAAACTTGGGGACCTTTATAGGTTTTGTTGGGGGGTCTATATCATCAGCTATCACTTCTCAGCACTGCCACTAGAAGTTCCCCTTCTTTACCAGGCAGCTCCAGCTCACTTGTGCTTCTCAGGCTTCTCCTTTCCCACACTCTCATCCACCATTTTCCCCACCATACACCCCTGCCATCCAGGGGTTGACATTTAAAAGCAGTGTCCTCTATTCCATTTGTTTCTAGTGTGGTCCCCACCAGCATCACTTGGAAACTTAGCACAAATGCAAATTCTTGGACCCCACTCCAGACTTACTAAATTCATCCAAGGAATTCTGATGAAGTGTTGAAACTGGTGCTCTAGTCCAGTGATTCTCAAGCCTGGTTGCACATTGGAATCCTCTTGAATTTAGGAAAATTACCACTCCTAGAAAACTTGGAAAAGAACTACTATCTGGGTCCCATCTCTGGAGAGTTCAACTTTCTTCTCTGTGGATGTGGTTTTTGAAGTGAGATTTTTTTCCCCCTCTTTGGTGACTCTAATAGGAAGTCAGAACTGAGGACTTGTTCCAGTCTGAGAATCTCATCTTGGCTGATAGTGGTCAAATAAAATCACTCAAACCAACTATATTCTAGAAGTGGTAGAGACTTTGAGGATAGGCTTAAGTATTTTTTAAAAGTTTATGAGAAATTTTCTGACCTGGGTGGAGAGGACTGAATTGCTTTACTCCATTAACTTAAGTTAGACCTCAGCCCACTAATCCTTCCTCCCCATGGTCTTTTCTAGTTTCCTTTCCTCATCTAACTTATAGTTTTGGTCAGTTATATCAGTTGAGGCAAATAGAGAGAGATACTTAATTAAAAATGACCATATGTACTGCTTTAAAGAGGAGAATGCCATATTTTTTTCATATTTCCCAACCTTCCTGATGTTTTAACATAATGTCAATTTTGTCCCATTTTTAATAAACCAGTGGAGAAAAAGGGCAGTTGAGTTGCCTCAGACCCAGCCTGTTGAGGGGGCCCAAAAGCAGCTGCCCATCTTGCCCAATGTTAAAATGGCCTGGTGGGACTGACTGCAGCGGGCCACAGCCACCACTGCTGTTCCAGCCCCTGTGAAGAAATAGGAGTCACAGGAAGAGGATTCTACCCACCACTGTTTCTTCAAAGGGAGCAGAATAACACAGCATGGTCAAGCCACAAGTAGATACTGTGAGGATTACCTCTGGCACTATGGAGTTATTGGGCATTTCAGGCAGTAGAGTGGTGAAAGTGGCATGTGTTTTGGTCAGAACATTTAGAGTTGTGCTTATATGGTCACCAAATTTGATTTTTACCTAATGTGCCAGAATTCTTTGCACAGGCATTGGCTATTTGTAGGACGTCCCACCAGACTATATGAGGTTGCTATGTAATTACTGATCAGCATTACATACCACTTTCTTGTTGCTGGACTGGCTGCTCTGCTCCTGCTCAAATTGCTCCTCCACTTCCCCTCTCTTTAGTCACCATCACAATAACCCAATTTTATTTTTGCCATCCCAATGTCCCATTTTTGTCTCAAGGAAATATGGTCAGCCTATACTTAATTCTGTGGTGGCAGGAACTTTGTGTATGAATATATTCATTAGAGAGATACTGTGGAGGGGCAGAAACAGATGAGAAGTATAGAGGTGAAGAAGTCAGTAGAGTTTTGTAGAAAGTATTCTATTAAGGAATCTCAGCTAGTACTAGATGGAGAGAGGCGTGGAAAGATGAAATTTGTGGAGGGCTGTTGGTGGAGAGCTGGGAGCTCCATTAATAATTTTATAATCTTGTTTTGCTAATTAAGATTAACAGTTATATAGTATTTCCATACTGCCATTACTTTTTGAGGCAGCCAGAGCTCTGTTTCCAGAATTGACTCCACTTCTGCCACCAGCACCAATTAAAACCTTCCTGAAAACATCCAAATTACACATATTTTTGCACTGGAGATGGGAAGAAGGAGGGAGGTAACTTGCACAGGTGGAGGAGAGAGCTGGAGCATAGGGATAATTTTTCTATTCATCTGTAAAAATAATGCCAGATAATCATTTTATTACTAAAAAACAAGTCAACATGCATACTTCTTCCTCAACATGTTTAAAGCATTTTAGCAAGTAGGAAGATTAAAGAGATGCTTTCAGTCATTAAGTGATAACAAATAGCACATTTCTCTAAACCAGGCCCAGAATTAAACAATGTGTGGATTATCTCGTTTAATCCTCTCAACAGCTCTAAAGGTTGGGCTTCTTATTGATCCTTCCTTTCTAATTAGGAAACTGAAAGAGAGTGGATAATTTGCCCAGATTATGTAACTAAAAGTGACAAATTGGTCTTCACATACCAGAAGTTAGAAGCATCAATGATCCCCTTGCTGCTTCACTCTTCTACCAAAGAGCACAGTCTCCCTAACCTATAGTGGCACAAATTTGGACAAAGCAGGTAGCTGCATGCCTGAGTCAAACTGCTCAGGGGAGAGGTCTTGATGAACACTGCCTAGTAACTCTTGGCTAGAAAAAGGCCAGAAGGAGAAAATTGGAGACAGAAAAAACAGGAGCATACAGGTGCTGTGCACCCTCCACTACACACCTGGGAACTTGGGATCCCTGGGAATCAGGATCCAGTGGCTAAGACACTGGAAGAACAGCCCGTGAAAAGGACTTGACCCTGATGGTTTGATGAATGCAAGGGACATAAGCGCAGATAGCAGACTCAAGTCACACAGCCCCAGCCAGCAGAGTTCTACCAACAAAACAAGCCTACCTGCCCCCCACCATCAAGTGGCAAAACTACACACACAGACAATAGCTACACCCCCAACTCCACATACACCCCCACCCAGTAGCCATCATCACTCCCTGACACACTACAGAAATATGTAAGGGTCAAAAATGCAAAATAAAACAAAAATAGTGTGCCCCCTAGTAGAAATTAAAACACACTAACAAACAAGCACACTAGTGGATCAACAAGTTCCCAAATCATGGGGGAAAAAAACAAACACAACATACCCTGAAAACTCAGAAATGGAATCACAACAAAATGATAGCTCATCAGAAATTAACTTTGAAGATATGGAAGAATGGTTTTTTCTAACAGATAAATAATTCAAGTCTGCAATCACAAAGAAATTCAGAGAATTAAAAGAAAATTCAGATAAACAAAACAAAGAGCTTAAACAAATAAGTAAGCACCAACAGGCAGAGATTGATGCTCTACGGAAAAAAATCAAGCAAGAACACAGGATTTAAAAGAGATAATTCATGAAACTAAGAATAAAATAGAAAGCTACAGAACTAAAATAACCCAAATGGGGAAAAGGATTAGTGATATAGAGGATAATAATGCAGAAAGGAGCCAAGAAGAATAAAGAGAAATTAAATGCAAAAAAAGGAAATGAAGAAACACTCAGAGAACTATCTAACACCATCAGGAATAACATTAGAATACTGGATATCCCAGAAGGCAAAGAGAAAAAGAGAGGAACAGAGAACATCTTCAAGGCAATAATGGCTGAAAACTTCCCAAATCTAGAACAAGTAATGAATATAAAGGTCAATGAAGCAAACAGAGCATTCAATTACACAAATCCTAAGAAAAAAACTACACCAAGACACAAAATTGTGACACTATCAACAATCCAAGACAAAGAAAGAATTCTAAAGGTAACCAGGGAAGAAAAGCAGATTATATATAAAGGCATTCCTATCAGACTAACCTCAGATTTCTCAACAGAAATTACAGGATAGAAGAGAATGGAATGATGTCTTCAAAATACTTCAGGACAAAAAATGCCAGCCAAGAATATTATATCCTGCAAAACTGTCTTTCAGATTTGCGGGAGAAATTAAGGTTTTTCCCAACAAACAAAAGCTAAGAGAGTTTGCAACCATAAGACCTCCTCTACAAGAAATGTTAAAAGAGACCCTACTAGCTAAACCAAAAAGGAAAAACTTCACAAAATTATAACAAAGTAGCAAAGAGATCAACATAACCAGAAAATAAAAATCAAAATGGCAGTAAGTAGCAAGTTCTCAAATGTCAATAATTACTGTGAATATAAATGTATTGAACTCACCAATCAGAAGGTACAGAGTTGCTAAATGGATTAAGAAACATAACCCAACTCACTGTTGTCTACAAAAAACTCATCTTAGGTCAAGAGACAAGCAACAGCTTATAGTGGATGAACGGAAGAGTACTCCAAGCTAATGCCAAATCCAAAAGATCAGGAACAGTTATAGTCATATCAGATAAGGTAGTCTTTCAACCAAAGAAAATTAAAAAATATAAAGATGGACACTACATAATCACAAAGGGAGCAATACAACAAAAAGAATTATCACTTATTAGCATTTAAGAACCCAATAAAGGAGCACTCAAATATATCAAGCAAATATTAGCATCTCTAAATAAGGATATTAACAGGAACACAATAATAGTAGGGGACTTCAATACTCCTCTTTCAGTAAAAAACAGATCATCAAGCCAGAGAATCAACAAAGAAACAAGATCTTTAAATGACAAAATAGAAGAGCTGGACCTAATAGAAATATAGAGAGTACTTCACCCAGAACTATAGATGACATATTCTTCTCAAGTGCTCATGGAACATCATCAAGGATAGACCATATGTTGGGACACAAAATAAGTCTTAATAAATTTTCAGAGATTGAAATCATACCTAGCTTCTTTTCAGATCATGATAGCATCAAGCTAGAGATCAACCAAAAGGAGAAGAGAGGAAAATCGCAAAAGAGTGGAGATTAAACAACATATTGTTGAGCAACCAATGAGTGAAAGAGGAAATTAAGGAAGAAATTTTAAAATATCTGGAATCAACCGAAAATGAAGAAATGATACATCAGAATCTACGGGATGCAACAAAAGCAGTAATAAGAGGAAAATTTAGTGATACAATCCTACCTCGGAAAACAGGAAGAATCATAAATAAAAAACCTAAGCCATCACCTAAAGGAACTGGAAAAACGGAAGCCTAAATTCAACAGAAGGAAAGAAATAATAATAAAGACTAGGTCAGAAGTCAATGAAATGAAGATCAGAAAGACTATTCAAATTATCAGTGACTCCAAAAGTTGGTTTTTTGAAAGAATAAACCAAACAGACAGGCCATTTGCCAGACTTGAAAGAAAAGAGAAGAGAAAAAACACAAATAAATAGAATCAAAAATGAAAAAGGAATAATCATGACAGATACAACAGAAATACAGAGGACTATAAGAGAGTACTATGTACAACTACATGGCAACAAACAAAAGAAATGGACATATTTCTGGACAGGTGCAATATCCCAAAACTAAACAGAAAAGAACTAGAAACCATGAATATATCCATCACAAGCAAGGAAATTGAAACAGTGATCAAAAACCTTCTCAAAAACAAAAGCCCTGGACCAGACGGTTTCACCAGCAAATTCTACAAAGCATTCAAAGAAGAATTAATTCCAATCCTCCTCAAACTTCCAAAAAATAGAAGACAGAAAACTTCCAAACACTTTTTATGATGCCAATATTATGCTGATTCCAAAACCAGATAAAGACTGCACTGAAAAAGAAAACTATACACTGATATCTTTAATGAATACTGACACAATAATTCTCAACAAAATACTAGCAAATCGAATTCAGCAACATATAAGAAGAGTCATACACCATGACCAAGTCAGATTTATTCCAGGGATGCAGGGATGGTTCAAGATACATATATCAATAAATGTAATACACTCTATCAATAAAAAAGGACAAAACCACATGATCATCTCAATAGATGCAGAAAAAGCATTAGACAAGATTCAACACCTTTTATGTTAAAAATCCTCCAAAAATAGGTATAAAAGGAACATATTTTAATATAATTAAGGCTGTGTATGACAAGCCCAAAGCTAGCATGATGCTCAATAGAGAAGAACTGAAAACTTTTCTCTTAAGATCAGGGTCAAAACAAGGATATCCACTCTCACCATTACTATTCAATATATAGTCCTGGAAATCCTGGCCAATGTTATTAGACAAGAAAAAGATATAAAAAGGTATCCAAACAGGTAAAGAAGAAGTGAAATGGAAATGATCGCTTTTCACAGATGACATGAAAATATACATAGAGAACCCCAAAGAATCAAGTAAAAATCTACTTGAAATTTTAAGCAAATATAGTAAAGTGGCAGGCTACAAAATTAATATTAAAATATCTGCTGCATTTCTGTATGCCAACAATGAAAATAAAGAGAACAGAAGAAAACAATACCTTTTACAACTGAGCCAAAAAAATTAAATACCTTGGAATAAACCTAGCCAAAATGGTGAAGGAAATATTATGAGAATTATAGGACGTTACTAAATGAAAAAGAAGATGACACAAAGACATGCAACGATATTCCATGCTCATGCATTGAAGAATCAACATAATCAAAATGGCCATACTTCCCAAGGCAATATATAGATTCAATGCTATTCCCAACAAAATTCCAAAGACATTCTTCAGAGACATAGAATACAAAATAATGAAATTTGTCTGGAGCAACAAACAACTCAGGATAGCAAAAACAACCCCCAAGGAAAAAAAACCAACAACAGAGGAGTCATGCTCCCTAACTTCAAACTCTGCTACAAAGCAATAATAATTAAAACAGCTGATACTGATATAAAAACAGAACTACAGATCAATGGAAGAGAATGGAAAGTACAGAAATAAATCCACATATATATGGAGACCTAATTTTCGACAAAGGAGCCAAAAATTATAACAGGGCAAGGACAGCCTCTTTAATAAAGGATGCTGGAAGAATTGGGCAGTCACACGCAAAACATTGAAACTAGACCATTACCTAACACCATACACAAAAATTAACTCAAAATGGAGTAAAGACCTATGTCTATGTCTTATGTCTATAAGACCAGAAACCATAAAGCACTTAAAAGCAAAACATTATTAGACATAGATCTCAGAGATAATCTTTGGCAACTCAACTCCCATCGCAAGGCAAATAAAATCCAAAATAAACAAGTGGGATTACATAAAACTAAAAATATTTCTACTCAGCAAAAGAAGCTCACATAAAAACAAAAAGTCATCCAACTGAATGGGAAAAGATATTTGCCTCTCACACCTCAGATAAAGGGTTAACATCTAAGATGTCCAATTTTTTGAGTTGTTTGTATAACAAAAATACAAGCAATCCAATCAAAAAATGGGCTGACGTCCTTAACAGACACCTCTCCAAGGAAGACATACAAATGGCTAACAGGTTCATGAAAAGACGCTCTACATCTCTTGTCATCAGGGAAATCCAAATCAAAATAGTGATGAGATATCACCTCATGCCTGTAAGAATGACTATTATCCAAAAAAATGGATATAATAAGTGCTGGATAGGATATGAAGAAAAGGGAACTCTAACTCACTGTTGGTGGGAATGTAAAGTGGTGCAACCATTCTGGAAAGCAGTATGGAGAGTCCTCAAAGAATTGAGAATGGAAATTTCATATGATCCAGTTATTTCTCTACTGGGCATTTACCCCAATGACACAAAAACACTTATCCAAAGAGATATATGCACCCCATGTTCATTTTGCAACACAATTCACAATAGTTAAGAGCTGGAAACTACCTAAATGCTCATCAACGGAGGAGTGGATAAAGAAGATGTGGTGCACATAAACTCTGAAATGCTATGCAGCCACAAAAAGGGAGAGATCCTGTTGTTTGCAACAACATGGATGGACTTGGAGAGAATTATGCCTAGCGAGGTAAGCCAGAAGGACGGACTGTATGACAGCACTCATATGATGGGTAAAGAGAAAACAACTAAATGTCAAATTAAACAACACTAAAAATGGGGAGGGAGTGGGGAGAGAGAGAGAACACTATCCCAAACAACTATGAACTCTTAGAGATGAGCAACAAAAAGGTATATAGGTGGTACCAAAGTGACAGAGGGTTGGGGGAAATGGGATGAAAGAAATTAACTATAAAGGAAGGGAGAAGACAAGGGGATAATATTAGTAAATCTACTATGCTATTTGTAAATCTAAAAATACCACTATGTATACCTCAAAACAAGTCATTATCAAAATGCAATATCCCTTCAATAATAATAAAATATAAATTTTTTTTTAAAAAATGACAAATCTTGGATTTATACCCCAGAAGCTTACTGTGACAAGAAGGAAGCCTAGAGAGAATCGAATCAGAAGGAGGTAGCAAAGAGGGGCAACTGAGAAGATGATTCTAATTAGCTTGTCAAGTATTTGCAGGGTTTAAAATCCAGAGTGACCTGATTAGTCTGACTGAGAGTTGGAAAGAATCATTCATTCTGGTGTTGGTTGGGAAGGGAATCATGGGAAAGTTTGAGTGGAACAAGAAATTTAGTAAGGAGGCTATATGTCACTAGTCCAGATGGATTAAGCTTATAGCAATGGAGTTGCCAAGGAATTAGATGAAATAATTTGCTAAGGATAGATACCAATTACTAAAAAAGTGAGGATATGACTCAGCCTCCATCGAGGGTCTCCTGGGCCACAGCGATTTATCTCACAGAAGAAAGGAACTAGACCAATCGTTGGCCAATGGGCATTTTTCTCTAATGTTTGATAAGATCACTCAGATCCTCCAGCAGGGATGAGGGGAATTTTGGAACTTAAATCTCCATGAGGAAGAGATGGAAAATTGCTCGAAACATTATGTCCTTGAGAAAACCTGAAATATGCAAATATGCAAGCTGTTACCTCTAATCCTAGGGAGCGGAGCTCCCTCTCTACGGTATGCAAAGACCTGAGAAAGGTCTGGAAGCCCATGGTGCTTCTCAGGTCTTAAACCTCAGTTGTCAACCTCTTGTTCATTGTGAAATCAAATTGGTATATGAGACCAGCATATTTTTCTATTAAAATATAATAAAAGAGAAAATTATATCGTTATCATCAATATTATTTCAGAAAACCTGTATTTCAACATTACCGAGACCTATTAAGATGAATCAGGGCAGACCCCCACCCAAGTCCAAAGTTAGAGAAGGAAAAAGAAACCCCTAAAATGAAACCATAGAGATCAAAAGAAGAAAAACAGTGGCAAAACTAGGTTTTCCCCACTCCCACCTTCATGGATTGCAAAGAGACAGGAGATTCTCTGTGAAAAGAAATTCAAAGGCAAATTTTGGAACTCATTGCAATGAACTATCCCAGAACAGATATTATCACAAAAAATAAAAGCAAAATATTTTATAGATTAAAGAAATGTAAGAAAATATAAATATTCTACTACTAAAAATAATAAAATCAAAAGCATATATGTGTGCATACATAAAATCTCAAAGTTCTTTGTCAAGATTGCCAAAAAATCTTAGGCAACTGTGTGTGTTTAGGAGGAAACAAAAATGAGAAAACTGGGTATCCCCCTAATTTTTCTCTCTTGCTGAAATTTCATATAACAGCACTTCTAACTGGCTAATTCATTCTTTTTCCCAAAAGCATTATAATTTTCAGGAATTACACAATAGAAAAGGCATAAAATAATGAAAAAAATATAGATTAACTTTAAAGTTAATTAAATTTAACTTAAAAATTCTCTGTGTTTATTGCAAAAGCAATGCACAGTAATGTCTCTGACCAACACAGTTATTTGGCTTTAAAATATAATTATCCCCACTTAAAGTCTAGGAAATTGAGGCTCAGAATACTTTAAAAAAAAAAAAAAGAGACAAACCTAAAGTCTCACAGTGATTTAGGCACAAAGTGAAAAACACAAACCGCAAAGTTGGTAAAAACTGCTTAGTTACAAAGTCTTTTCCTCAGTCATTCTAACCTTCTTCAGTTCAAAGTTTTCATTCACCTCTCTGAAAGCTTTGCGGATGGGCAGATGCTTAAGAGGCCTCCACTGTCACTTTCTTCAGACAACTCAAGACATAAGAACAGATGCAAAGACTCCCAAAAGGAGAAATGATTGTGTATATAGATGAGTGCAGCATTTCCAACATCAAAAACATGACTATTTCCATCTCAACATCTGGGTATATCCCTATGTGGCTGTGGTCGGGGCTTGCAGGAATTGTGATTTCTAGGATGGAGCTGTTATAGATTGTTCCTGCCTTCATACTCTTGATCCAAAAAAAAAAACATGTGTTCAGAGGAGAATCACTCTTCTTTCTGTCAACAGGTTCCTTGCAAAGCCCCAGATCCCACTCCTTCCCTTACCCATGTCTGCCTCCCAAAAGTGGCAGCCAGAAGGGAAGTAGAGAGTGCTCAGGACATATTCCAGGGTCGGGGTGGGAATCTCTGGGGATCTAAGATGGGGTTTGGGTGCATCTCCCCACACTGGACACTCCTTGGGTCATCAAGAGGCCATGTCCTCTGGTAAATTCTGAAGCTTATCTCTCCTGCTCAGCAGACTTTGCCCCAGTAGAGACTGCTGGTGCTGTTTGACAAGAAATGTGGTGATTCTGATTTTCCACTCCTCCAGAGGGGCTATTATTTGATTTTCAACAGACAGGTAAGCTCAATTGCAGATTCTTCCTTTCTTGCATGCAAATACGCAATCAAAATTAACAATGCACAAACAAGAAAGCGACATGGAATTGGCGAAGACTGCCAGAAGCAAATTAAGCAGTTGGCCTCCTCTGGCAGATGTTTGACCATGGTCCTGGAAGCTCACCCTTTAGCAGTGAACTGAGCTGAGAGAATCCTTTATTCACTTCTGGGAGTGATCAAGAGCCCTCGGTATGCTAGTCAGTCTTCAACAATCTGGATGTATCTAAATCCAATGCAAAATTTAAACAATATAAATCTTTCTGTAGTTTATGCATTGAAATGTCATTAAGTCATCAAAAGTAAAAGCTTAGTAAAGGTAATATCTGTCTGAAAAACTCAAAAATCCAGTTGACCGCAAGAGATAAACGGAATGGTGGACATTGTCTTTTTAGGTGTGTTGTTTTCACTTGTCTGGAGACCTCCACAAGAAGTCTTATTTACTCTGACCACAGCTTCTCCCTGAGAACTGAGTACAAGCGGGTCTTAGTAGGATCTGGGTCTCACCCCTAATCACTATTGCTTTGTAGGCCACCTCCATTTGAGAAAAAAGAATGTCCTTATCCAAATATGATCATTCATATAAGTCCTATCCTATTCTAGTCATCACAGAAAAGTAACTCTAAGAACTAAGTAACTCTAAGAAACACTGTATGTCAAAGAAAATTACTATATTTGAGCTAGAAAAATCTGCAGCCAAATGAATGAGATGTCCATCAAAGAAGCAAATTTAAGGACAAAGTCTCAGACAAAACACTCTTAGAAAACTAAGCATGACGGGAGTAAATGTGAATAAAAATATATTATAATTATGGTCACCAACTTTTCTAAAATAATCATGTCAGAACACAAGCCCAAAAGGTGTTCCTGACAAGGAAGATTCCCTCCAGTTACTCCAACTGTTCCTAAAGCTTTCGGAATCCCCTGGCAGATCTAGAGATACCTTTAAATCTCTTATCCAGTGTGTGTACTTCAGGTGAGCTGACTCTGACCTGCTGAGCATGAGAGATTGGAACAGGCTGGAACATGGCCTAAGGCAGTCATTTAAGGCTGCTTGGTGCCTGTATGATGGTGTGATGTGAGGATACTTCAGGAAAAAAAGGGTCTACTCTGAATAGCTAGCGGTTCTTACTAAGAATTCACAAGCCAGGCATTCACCTGTGAATCAGAGACAGAAAGAGAAGACATGTCAATGTCAGTAGAGGGATAGGGTAAGAAGCGATGAACAGTGCTGAGGCTAGGCCAGACAGATTGGGTTGCTAGAGCATCTTGGAATGCGTTCCCACACCCCCAGCCAATGTCAACTCCTCAGGAGCCTTTTGTGCCCCTATATATAGGGGCACAGCCTCAGCTATACAAATGTGTTAACATTAGACAGGGTATCTCCCCACGTGGAACTTGAAGTCTTTGGAAACTGACTGGGTCCTGAATAACATTTTTGTCTGTTGGGGCCTGGCCAACTAACACCAAAAATAGCCTCCTTCCTTCAACCCTCTATTACTCTTCCCAAAAAATTCTTCTTGCGTAGGCAAATTGAATATGGCACTTTGAATCTAAAAGAACTTGTTGAGCCCACCTTGGAATGTATCAAAGAAAACAACTGTGCAAAAGGAAAAAAGAATGCTTCATTTGTGAAAAGTTGTGCCTTTCAGTGCTATGATCCCAAATGATCAGAATAATCTATATAACAATAATGAAATGACTTAGTGATAATGTAGCTATGAAAAGCAGCAAATATATTTAAGCAAAAACCCAGAAAAATATTTAAGAAGTCACATTAGGAAATGAAAGGAAACTACCTTAAAACATATACATTATAGTTGAAAAATGAATAAAAACACAAGCACTCTTATTAAGCAAACAAACAAAAGCAAGACAAAAAATAACCTGAGGTTGATAAGTAAAAAATTTAAATGGTAGAATTAGAATGAAAGATGGAAAACATTTCCTGATCCAGAAGACTGGTTCTTCTGAAATCTAAAGGTAAAGGCACTCCAAAGATGATTTCATAGCCAAAGAGAGAAAAACAGATAACAGAAACAGCCCAGACAGAGAGATTGCTGACTTTGACTTAGAGATTTTCAGCTGAGGTCCTGAAGGTCCATACTTCTACCTCTCTTGGGCTGCGTTTCTTACAGAAGTGAGTTTACATTCAGGTACTCTGGCTTTTTATAGTGCCTGGGACATAGTCTCCACTCAGAATCAGGGTCATAATCTTATTATGGCATATATAGAGTCAATCACATAATCTTACTAAACTTTTTTACTTGTTAGCTCTACTCATATAACATTTTTGAGGTATTTTATTTGCATATATTTTGTACATCCCTCGAAAAAAGAATCCAGAATTTCCTCTCCCTTCACTTCTTCATGGTCCATGGATGCCAGCTGAGGTTGTCAAGACAATGACGCCAAACTGAGGACGGGAGCAAGTTATTCTGACATTTTTCTAGATCTTTCAGTCGCACATCAAATCTGGGGTCGATCACTCCATATTTGTTTAACCCACCTGGGAGGTTCACAACAATTTTCCCAGCTCTGTGGTAATCACTGATTCCAAATTCAACAAAATATTCATGCTTCATCATCACAGCAAGAAACCAGATGATGAATTTGGAGCACAGCCTATGAAGAACTTGGAGTTTGTCTCTCTCCTGAGCATTGTTAATGCCCTTGAGCATCAGCCAGGGCATTCGTGCGCACCATCATGGCGGTGCGGAAGGATGGCAAAAAGAGAATTGTAACATTCTCGAAATGACAAATTGTAGACATAAGACCACACTCGTAGTTGCCATATGGGACAGAAGCAAGAGAGAATTGGGGGCACCTATAAATGAGCAATAGGAGGAATTCTTGTGGTGGTGGAAATGTCCATTGTTTGACTCAATCCAGTTCTCGTTCTTTGGAAAGCCAACTGCATAGTTTTCACTATATTTTTACCTGGTATCCATTTTCATGCATTAAATATCAGCATGAATATCAAACTTTTTAAAACCTTAATTTCATCACGTTGTGCACTCTTCAACATGCTGAGAACCACCCCCCAAACAACTTTCTGTCTGTATAAATTATTTCTCCATATTTGCAGTATTAGAAATGAAAACCGAGAAAAAAAAAATAAAGATACATTTAACTCCTTTAAAATACAAAACTATTACATGTTGACATCAAATACGCAATTTTATTAAAATTTCACTTTCTTTTTTGAACAAAAAACCATTCGTGAGAAATGGGCCATCCTTCCATTTTTGCCAGTCTCTAGAATTCCTGCTGAATTGCAGAAAGCTAGAGTCTCACACTTGCCTCTGCTCCAACTGCTGCCTTATATTGTTTTGGTTGAAGTAGATGAAGAAAATGTGATTCCCACAAATATTTAGTTGGAAAAAAAGAAGACCCCTCAGATGCACATTGTTGATACATTGTCATGGGGCGTTAGGAACTCAGGTACACCTAGGCTCTATTAGACCCCCAGGGCTTCTTGACCACTGTTCTGCAGCAAATTCCCAAACCCCTCATAGCAGACCCTAAGTCCCTGGACACCCTGGCCACCTGAGCCACCTGAGACATGAGGTGTGTCATTTCTCATTGATTCTACATTTTCAGTCCAGCCTGATGGTGGCTTGAATGTGCGCCACCTCACTGCTACTCCTGAGCCTTTGTATTCTGAGAGAAATACTTCTTTGCCAGAAATACCTTCATTCTCAGAGTCTTCATTACTAGAGCAATGCCAAATTCAGGGAGGAATGTTATTTTGTTATTACCACATTCAAGAAATACTAAGAGCAATTTATCTGTAATATCTTAATACCTTCGTGATAACATATCAAAAATGTACATCGAGATTTGTTTTTAACTTTTAGAATAATTTTTAATTATCATTAGTGTCTCCACAAATTGAGACTAAATCACAAAATAAGCTTATTTCATAGTTTCCTGATTAAAAAATAAATTGACTTTAGCACATGTTTGCTAGATAAAATGAAGCCACTAGTGGGGGAGCAGGCATAGACAGACCTGGCAGGAATCTAAGATCCCTACAAGGGGATAATATGTCACAATTAGCTTCCATCCCCTGGTGTGGGACTTGAACCAGTTGGCAACCTCTTCTGTCCAGTCCTCATCTTATCCTCCTCTCTGTTGCCTGGTTATAAATAAAGTGGATCCTTCTTTCTGTGTGATAGGAGACAGAGAACACCTCTCTGAATGAAACCCACCAAGCCCACTGATGGAGTTCTCCCACTCTCCTCTTCAAAAGGAGCTGTGTTCTTTCTGTGAGGCCAATATTAACAATGAGACCAAAATCAGAGAACAATATTACAAAGAAAGAAAATGACAGAGGAATATATCTGGTAAACATATAAGCAAATATCCTCAGCAAGATATAATCAAACTAACACCAATATATCAAAAGGAGCATGCCTCATGACTAAGTAGGATTCATTCTGGGTAGGCAAGGATGGCTCAACATATGCAAATACATCAATGTAATATATAATAATAACAAAAGCAAGGAAAAATCATAGATCATATAAAGAGATGCAAAGAAAACATTTGACAAGATTCATCACCCATTTATGATTTAAAAACTATGTAATATAAACACAGAAGAAACATATTTCAATGTAATAAAGGTCATATGTGATAAATCTTAAAATCAGTATTGAGACAAGACTGCCCACTCTTACCACTGCTATTCACCATTGTACTGGAGATCCTAGAGCAATTAGATAAGAAGAAGAAATAAAGAAAATCCAAACTGGCAAAGAGGAAATAAAACTATCACTGTTTGCAGATGACATAATAATATATACATAGAAAACCCTGAAGCCGCTACCAAAAAACTATTAGAATTAATAAACAAGTAAAGTGGTAGGTTATAAAATTAATGTAAAAATATTTTGCATTTTATATACAAACAATGGAATAAAAGAGAATGAAATTTAATAAACTATCCCATTTACAGTAAAAAACACGAAGAATTAAATATTTTGGAATAAACTTAACAAAGGAGGTAAAAAACCTGTACAATAAAAACTACAAGACATTATTAAAACAATTAGAGGAAACTACAAAGAGATGGGAGGATATAACAAGTTCAAGAATCAACATTGTTAAAATGATCATCTTACCTAAAGCAATATGCAGATTTAATGAAATCCCCATCAGAAACCCATAATACACTTTTTTTAATTTGTAGGGAATCACAAAAGACTCAAATACTCAAAGAATTTATGAGAAAAAAGAACAAAAGTGGGGATATCACATTCCTAGATTTTTGAGCTGTAATAGAAAGCAATAGTGATCAAAATTCTATGATACTGGAATAAAAACAGATACACTGATCAATGAAATACAATTGAATCACCAGAAATAGACTCACACATAAAGGTCAATTCATTTATAACAAAAGAATCAAGAACATTGATGGAAAAAAGAATGTCTTTTCAACAAATAATGTTAGAAAAATTGAACAGCCACATGCAAAGGAAAGAATCTAGACCACTTCTAACACCATACACAAAAAATAATTAAAAATTAATTAGATATTTGAATGTAAGTATGGTAACTATAAGATACTTAGAAGAAAACCTAGGTAATACATTCCAATATGTTAGCCTTAAAGAGGTCTTTGGAGACTCAAATCTAGCAATAAAAGAAGCAAAATCAAAAATGTACAAATGGAACTATATCAAACTAAAAAGCTTTTGTGCAATGAGAGAAACTATCACTAAAACTAAAAGAGATTCTACAGAAGGGAAATATTTGGACATCATACATCAGAAAAGAGCTTAATATCCAACATGTATAAGAACTTATTAGTCTCAACAGAAAAACAAGCAACCCAATTAAAAAAAACAAATGGGCAAAAGATCAGAATAGATTTCTCTAAAGAAGACATACATGTGACCAGCAAGCACATAAAAAGATATTCTTCCTATCTTGTTTTTAGAGAAATGCAGATCAAAGCAGTGAGGTTATCACCTCACACTAGTGACAATGACTATTATCCAAAAGACTAGAAACAACAAATGTTGGTGAGAATGTGCAGAAAATTGAATCCTTTTATATTTTTGGTTGGAATGTAAACGAATTCAAACTCTATAGAAAGCAGTATGAAGATTTCTAAAAGAATGAGAATGCAAATTCCTGTCATTCCACTTCTGGGTATTTATTTAAAAAAACACAAAAACACTAATTTTCAGAGATACATGTACCCCTATGTTTATTGCAGCTTTATTTCTACTAGTCAAGAATTATAAACTACTTAAGTGGCCATCAACAGATAAATGGCTAAAGAAGATATACTATATCTATATCTATAAATATATACATTTATATGCATACATATGTACAGTGGAATACTACACAAGCCTAAAAATATGAAATCCTGACTTTTGCAACAACATGGATGGAACTAGAGGAGATTATGCTAAATAAAACAAGTCAGATGAAGAAAGACGAATAGCAGATGCTCAAACTCATATGTCAAATATAAAGAAACAAAGCAAAGGACAGACAGAACAATGATAACCCTTGGGCAATGACAACAGAACTGAGAAGGCATGAGGATGGTGGGTAGGAGCAAGAGGTGATGGCGATCCAGTGGACAGTGGGGGAAAGTATTCGGTAATTTGGTGATGAGTATGGTCTATTATATGTTTGATCAAAAGTGAACCTGCACAGCTAAACTTTTATCATTTTGTAAATCAAAGTAACCTCAATTTAAAAGCAAAATAAAACAGAGCTGTGTTTTGAGACCTGCAAGATCCATGAAGCAAATAGTTTAGGCATTCAGAATATGCAAAATAATCCATTTCTACATTTATTTTAAAGGATGGATTCTACCAAAAAAAAAATCTGTCAGGGATAATTAGATGCCACAAGTACAGGGTTGATATGTAATCCCCATGGTGTTTCTATCAAAGGGCCGATTTTCATTCCTCTGAATTATCTTTTGTCAAAAAATTGAGAAAAAAGATAAATGTTTATGTGGTTTATTCACAAAATGAGTTCCAACTTATTTTTAATAAACAAAGGAAAAGAGAAAAATAAAAAATAAAAGGTAAAAACAAGAAACAAACTTCTTCTACCATATGATTATTATATTACCAACTCTCCACGCCCCCTACCCCCCAACCACCCTGTAACCTCAGTTCTGCTGTCAGGTCAAAAAGTTTATTCTAATTTCAGCCTGTCCACTTGTTTGCTTTGTTTCTCTGTAGTCTAGACTTAGGAAGAATCATTTAATAGCTATTCTTTCTCTTTCTGACTTATTCACTCATCAAAGTAGTCTTGAGTTCCCTCCAGCTTGTCTCAAACGACAAGATTTCACCTTTTTATGACTGTGTGGTATTCCATTGCATGAACCTGCCAGGTCTTCGTTATCCATTCAACCACTAATGGGCACTTAGGTCAAATCTATATCTTGGCTATTGTGACTAGTACTTCAGTAAACACAGGGGTACAACCATTTTTCAGTTGCTGTTCCAGGATACACCTAGAAGTATTACTGCTGGGTTGTACAGTTCTGTTTTTAATTTTTTGAGACCTCTCCCTACTGTTTTCCATAGTAACTGCACCCCACTGCACCTCCACTGACAGTGTACGGAACTTCCTTTCTCTTCACACTCTCACAATACTTCCTTCTTGGATTTTTGATAAAGGCCATTCTCAGTTGTGTAAGACAGTATCTCATTGTAGTTTGATTAGCATTTGTATTCCTATCAGCATAAGAACTGGCAATAGATTTCCTTATCTATAGCAAAGTATCTGTCACAATCACAGGTTCTGCTCTGAGTCCCTACATGCATTAAGATGACTGCCGTCCACTCCCCCTTTCATCTAAAGACTAGTGATTGAACCCACCCAACTTTTACCTCCTAGGTCCCAGAGTAAAAGAAAAGGGGAATTTGGAGTGAGTAGTATGTGTGCAAAAGCAAGGTCATGCAGTGACCCTACCCCTTGGGCTGTTTATCTTTGTGGTTTCTAGAACCAAGCAGAAGTGTTTTCAGAGTATCCATATGTTTTCTTCTTTGTTTTAGGACTGACGTTTTTTTGTGTTTTTGAGGAAGCCTGAGTCCAAATAGATTTCCTATCCACCTACTTGTCTGAGGTTCATTTTATTGTTGAATGCAGACTGCAAATCTCTGGCAAGTACTTGTGCTTCACTCTCATTCTGGGAATGGACGACCATCACAGCAAGCTGCCTGCACCCTGCAGGGGGTTCCTCAGTCGTTGATCAGACAGAGCCAATTCATCTCAGGAAACAAGGCAGAAACTCAGCCCCAATAAGTCCCTTCAGTACCAATGCATCCTCCAAAGCGGCTGCCCATGGCTCTGTAGAGAAGGACCAGGTACCTACCATGCCCCCCTGGCCCCAGCCCTCTCTCCAGCCTTATCTTCTGAAATCAAAACAAAATCTCCTTGCATTCCTTCCCATGCTCCCTCTCACTTAAGAACAGTTTCTTTTCCAAGACTGGAAGCAGCCCCATCCACCTGACTAACACTTCCTCATGGGTCAGATACAGCAAGGGTGTCAGTGCTTCAGGGGAGTGCTCCCCACAAACCTCCATTATATCCACTCCTAGGACCCACTTTTCCTTCAGGTAAATTATCCCAGTGTTAGTTAGACATTTATCAATGTGACCACTGGATTCATCTGAGACTCTTCCCATTAGTAAATAACACCTGCTTAATAGGCACCATGTGCCAGGTATTTTCCATCTAGTTCACGTGTTCTAGCACTGAATCCTTATACTGCTAAGAGCTAAGTGCCATTGTTATCTGACCCTCTCAGGTGATGCATTTAAGGCTCTCCCATCACTGAGCTATGTGATGTTGATGTGTCACCAAACCTCCAGATGACCTTCCTCTACATGAGACAAACATAAACTTCCAGCTGTTCACATCAGTCTGTTTTATGATCTATTTTATGCACCCAGTCCAGTTAAAGTGCAATTATAATAGGTCCAAACCTAATTCTTTCAGCCTCTGGAACTAAGTATCCATGGTATCTTGACAGTCAATGTAAC